>PJEM01013524.1:27578-40477 GCA_004023845.1 Helogale parvula | reverse complement strand
AAGATCTGGAGCAGAAGGCAGACCCCAGTCCAGATCTTTATAGTTTGTCCTCTATGGATGGCCGTCTTCTGTTCCCTGGGCATGGCCAAAGGTGCCCTCCCAGATCTCTATCCATCTGATTCTGATGTAGCACTCTACAAATATTACACTGCCCAGGGATCTCATCAGAAAACAATCCTGTCAAACACATCTTCCTTGGTATTTTCTCCATTGTCAAAAAAAGATAACCCCATCCTTAGATCCCGTCATTTTCACTTTACCCACTAAATGTACCTTCCTCCATTCTTCCTCAACCCGCACATTCAATGTGAAAATTCAATTCCTCTAAGTGGACTTTTGGGAAAAGTAATGCTGACTCTCATTTTTTGTGACAGGATACTTCCTCAGGTAGTGCACCATGTTACACATGAAGAGGATTATATATTTAGTTTTAAAATTGGGGTAGGGCAGGAACTACTTTTTTTATATTATGTGGAATAAGGAAGGTAAAAAACAAGAACAGTTGTATCTCATTTCTATGGAGTGTGAAATGCCTCACCTCCCACTTAAATCTGAATGACACTAACTTCATAATCTAACTCAGCTCTTATGAAGAATCTTTGACTATCCAGGCATTTGGACTCAGTGTCTTATTTTGTGTCTACTTATGTAGAATAACACTTGAGATATTTTGTTATTTTTCCAAAAGGCAAAAGGTCTATTTGCCTGGAAAGTAACTTATCATTGCTTGCATTCTAGAATCTAGCTTATCATGAGGTTCAATGAAGTTGTGCGTTAATATTTGTTGAACAACTTTTTCACACCAGGTTAATTAAGTAGTAAAAGAATGTTATAGAGGAACAAAGTGGCACATGATCTATTAAAAAAAAAGACCTGCTTTTACTCAGTGATTCTCACACCCTTACATTCATCTCTTCCTTTGCAGCCTACAATCTCAGAATTTCCTTATCCAGTTCATAGGAAGCAGAAGGGGAGAAAAAGACTCCTCCCTTCATGAGTAGTAGAGGAGAACTGAAGTATATTTAAAAATGGAAAACTAAATATAATTTCTTATTGTAAAATGATGAGTTTTAGCAGTGTCTTTAGTAAACTACATTATTTCAGGGGATATTCATGGGTTGCCTTGAGACTTTCCAAGTCTCTATGATAAGTTTCATTTCTCTCTCTAATAAATGTGAAATCCCCTTTCAGAGCAGAATACAATTATATTTTGGTAATTACTTTTATTTTGCATCAATGTACCCTCAATGTTGGCTCTGGTACATTTTAGACTAGACATAGAAATGATAGTTTGCATTTTCTAAGTTATAGCTATCCTCAAAAAGCATGCCTATCAGTATGATGTGGTATGTCATAGTATGCAATGTGCAAAAAGATGAATAGAAACTATTCAAAAAATCAGATAGCTCAGAGCTGACAGTTTAACTAATATTAAAGAAGAGAGTTATCAGGTGAGATGCATTATGCAACATACACACATTATATATAATGTTTATATTTATATTTCTAAAAGAAGTATCAAGAATGAGGTCTGTAGTTTGGTAGTAGGTGAACTGTAGAGATAGGCCAGCAGATTTTTCTTTTAAAATATTAATGAACTTTTGTTTTTTCCCTTTAAATCTAGATTTCAACTGGTTTAAATAAGATTTTAAGTGTGGGATAAAAAGTCAATAACTTCCTACTCATTATTTCTAAATGGATTAATCTTTTCAGTAATTCCATAAATGGAATTTTTCTTATAGGCCTGCAGTAAAATTGGTCCAAATTGTGTGCAGTACATAAAAAGAATGATGGCTGTTTCACTTCCATTAATCCTGTGCACTCAGTCCAATTTGTCACATTTAAGTTGATCACATGGAGATAAATAAGAATTCAAGACATAATTACCTAGAGCAGATACTTTCAATCTCAAGTGTTTTATGATAATAAAAAAGGGCTCATATTAAATGTCTGCTATGAGAAATCAACTTAGGAATGGGATTAACTTAGCCCCTGTTTACCATGTCTCTCGTCAAATAAGCTTTATGTTTCTAACTGTGAACTTGACATACAGCTAGTACATTTCACTTAGTGTCAAGATCCTCTGTCCCTAAGAATTGTGAATTACCTTGTGGAAGTGAACTTTGAAATAACTGAATTAATCCTTTTTTTCAGTTGCTTTATCAGATATGAGGGTTGACATTTGGAGGTAATAAATAAAATTATATGCTCAATTAAAAAACTGTTAAACCTCTGATGTTAAAATTAGATTTTAGGGGTGCTTTTTTCCCTTTTTCTGCTTCTATTTTTGGAATAATTATCTACTTACAAGACCCATGGTATATTTATGCATGTGCGTGTGTGTGTGTGTGTGTGTGTGTGTGTGTGTGTGTAAGTATAGCACAGAGTAGAACTGTATTATACACCTGAATTCATTCCTTGGAATATTCTGGGAAGAAGCCTCTTAAATATGGGAGAAAAGTTAGAAGCAGTAAACTTCTAATATAAAGAATGAGTATTCAGCAATAATGTATTCTTTCTTAGAGTCTAAGCTTTCAAGGACTAATATGTTTCCTGCCCCTGTATAGTATTACATATGAGTTCAAAACTTTTTGTTTAATTGAAGATGTATATTCTAGAAATAGAAATATTACAACTTTTGGAAGTTTCTAGGTACATTTCATTTTGTTATCCTCTTTTTTTCCAACAAGTGTTCTAACAGGCTAAATAACTAGTTGTTTTCTGAAAACCACCAGCTTAAAAATGAGGAATCAGAGTGTTTATTTTGGTTGGTAACTAATAGATTCTGCAGAGGCTGTTTCTGTGAGCCTCCCTTCAAAGTTTTCATCAAAGCCTTGATAGAAGGCAGCTGGCCTTTGAAAATGCACTATCTGAAGCAGGCTGAAAACTCACAGGCACCTGTAGGCATAGACAATCCTTTGGCAGCGTGAATTATAGGGGACAGGCATGCTAGCATTTTTTTAGTACGAAGATTTACAAAGAAGCAAGCTCCCTTTGAGCAGGAGCACCCAAGGTCAGCACTCCCTTCAAGTCTCATATTTCAGGGACTATGCCACTGACATAAAGGAATTTCGGAGTGGAAAGTGTTTCGAAGGGGAGGGTGAGATTGTGATTGCCTAACTACTTTAGATTTTGCACTGTGCATGTTTCAGTGTGATAGGCTCTCATTGAAAAAAGTTACCGTATTACTTAAAATTGTTGTATTTTACTCAGAGTTCAAATATTTCTGCTTTTCAGTCTAACATAACTCAGAGCTGGATGCTTGGGGAAATGTCTAGAGCAAATTCATAAGAATAAGAAAAACTGAATTTTGACAGATTTACTGACAGAATTCAAATAGGGCCCTGAAGGAGGCAACAATTCTGACAGATTTTGATGTGGGGGTAGAGTGGGTCAGATATTGAAAGTTTCATGAAAAGCCAAATTCTTACCTAGTCATCTTTACCGTGGCTTCTGCTCTAATGTTAAATAAATGTACCAAATATAATCCATAAGACTTGTATTTCAAACAAATGAGGACTCTGTGTAAAGTACAAGGTTTCCAACCTGAGAGTATGCAAGAATGATGGAGATGGAAAGTTTTAACCGCATATAATATAAAAGTTTGTATGAATATTTGATTCATTTTTAAAGTAATTAATTAGGCATTTGTTGGAATGAGCACTGGGTATTGTATGTAAGAGATGAATCATGGGACTCTACTCCTGAAGCTAAGAGCACGCTGTAGGTTAGCTAACTTAACAATAAATTATATATATATTTTTAAAATAAATAACGTTGATTGCTGAAAACCTATTAAGGCAACTGAATTTCAAGATTTACACTTCCTCTCAATCAGCTAAAGAAATAAATGTTCATTTGCACATATAATATTTCAGAAATTGTTTCTTGACCATATTTTTATTTCAAGCAATATGATTGATAGGATTTTGTATTGCATTCTCAATGGATAAAATTCCAATTGTTATAATAATTTGCATATTTATTGTAAATTTCAACTAGGATTTTGTATTGCCTTCTCAATGGATAAAATTCCAATTGTTATAATAATTTGCATATTTATTGTAGATTTCAACTCCTTTCCACCCAAACTCCAGCATTTTTATGTTAATGGTTATTAAGGGTCCACTATAACAACACCTGTTCCAACTTGTATCATTAACATACAATTCTAAGCACACATATATACAACAATATGGGAAATCAAATAGCTATGTCCTGGATAAGGAGATTATAAGGAACTCCTTACACTGCTTTCTGGCCATGCTGAAAACAGCTAACCACTATCTAGTTAATGTGTATTTCAAGGATGGTTCCTGCATGTGCTCATGAATTCCTTAGACCATGTTATCTATGGAATATCTTACCTTGTTCTCCACTCAGCTTTTGGTATCTGCTCTTTTGTATTCTGGGGAATGCCTTATTTTTTTCCAGGCCTTCTATACATTCTTACTGGCACTTAGCCAAGAACATATTGTGAAATGTTTTCCCTATAAATACGGGAGTCAGAGAGCAACTCTGGGAGACTTCCCTCAGCCTCCTTTTCACCTCTCTTGACTTGTTGAGTCTTGAGTAATCCTTTGTGCACTCCTGAATTTGCTGGACAAAGTCAAAATCTGAACCCACAACTGGTGACCTTGACATGATAAAGCAAACCTGAACAACTATATTTGAATTGACTTGTTTATAAAAAGACTTCTCTATTTAGGTGTTTCCCCATAATTTCTTTTCCTATCTAATAATACTACAGTTTATATGTAGTAAAATTTATGGAGATCATTGTTAACATCACTTATTATTATTATTTATGGCCAAATATATATTGCCTTACTTACTCGTGCTTTTAATTCTATAGGATAGGTTCTCAAAAGCAGAATTTATGGTATAGTTAAATGATAACACTGTCATACCATATTCCAGAAACTGTATATTATTATATTCTTCCAGAAGAATATGGTACTATATCACTCACATTTTTGCTTGAACTTGTTGTGATCCTGTATAATTTTCATTTTTAAGGGTAAAAATATATATTTGGATTCATTCTTTCTGGTGTCAAAAATGTGTCACATTAAGAAAGAATACTAGTTTGTATAAATGATATTTTTAGTGTTTGATATCAATTACATCAAACCATATTAAATTTGACTAAACATTAATTTGCTTTCTGTAGAAAGTGTCCTACAGTTTCTTTTGAAAAACAAATATATTAAAGGTTAGAATGAAGATTGAGAACAGGCATATAATTAGACTCTGAACTACTGAGACTGGTTTTTTAAATAACATTATATGCCCATGTAACTTGTCCATTGCTTTCTTGAAAATTGCTATAAGAAATGATCAATCACAGGAAGATTATCAGTTTAGTACTTCTGAAAAGTTAACCATTCCAAGAATTCCACTAATGCTCATGTAAACATCTTGATGCTATTTTAATTTTTCTCAAAGTTACTTACAAATGTTTGTATTAAATCACTTTTATGGAAGATACTCCTATACAGAGCAATTATAGAGAATCCTTTATTTGTAAGAACATGCACAAAGATAAAACTTCTCTTGTGTTTCAATTGCATTTTTTATTCCTCACGATGTCAGTCTCATTTAAAAATGCACATCGTTTATCAATTTTATTTCTAACAACATTACACTTTTTAACATTGTTTGGCAGACAATGCTAGGTATCTATCACACTACATCTTCCTCTTGGGCAAAGACACTACATTCTCATACCTTCCTTGCAGTTAGATTTGGAGCATGTGAAGTAATATTGTATTGGAATGTGGGTATATGCAAAGCAAGGAAGGCCAGCCTCTTCAAAGCCTGGTTCCTTATGCACTTCGCACTGTCTAGTGCTCTGTCTTCTATGACTACCTGAAGCCCAGTGTTCCAGATGGCATAGGTATAAAAAGGAAGACTATCTCACCTTATAAGGAGTTAAAATGCATGTGAGAAAGAAACTTTTACTATGTTAATCTACTGAAATTTGAGATTTTATAAGTTGTCTTACTGCAGTGTATCTATTCAGAATAACACATGATTTGTAATGTTTTTTATGGTCCTAACTCACATTTATCTCCAAACTCAAATCTTTACTTCTCCTCATCTCACAACATTGACTTTGATGGACAGAAAATCTTCAGTGAGGGCCCCCTTTGAGGGAATCACCACCTCACATTGTGCCTCTCATGATAATATGTCAATTACAATCAATTATAGTTTTGTAAATACAAATTTTTGTTCTCACATGTTTTTCCACTCTGGTCTTTGCTAGAACAAGAATGCTCTGTTGCACCAGTTCCATACCTCTGAAATTAATATCTCTATCAATTCTATAATTCTATAGTGGGTGACAGGAGAGAGGGCACAAAATGAAAGTCAAGTTTAATCAACCAAACACATTTTTTTCCCTGTGAAATTTACTGTAATACTATGGGCTATGTTTAGTGCTGTTTTTTTAGCATCGTGGTGTATTTTGAAAAGCCCCATTAAAATCCACATATATAACACTCATAATACTCATTATATTTTATTTAATTATCCTAAATTTTATGAGGACAGTGACCATGACAATCTTGTGTACTCCTATGGTAAATGCCTGGCAAAAACATAGGTTCTCAATTAAAGTGAAGTGATTCATTAACTGATTTTAATTTGCAAAGATATTAAAGCCCAACAACAGTTGTGCTTGTCTAGTTCACTTGCTTTACAGTGATTCCATTTATGTATCACTTGAGAAAACATAATAGTAAGAAATAAACTGATGAAATGGCAACTGTTTCTTCCTTTTTATAAACTGGCAGAGATATGCTTCTATATTTTCCTTTAACAACTCTAATTTTGTTGTAATAATATACCATGATATTCACTCACCATTACCATTTTCTAAGGAGTACAGAAAATGAAAAAAAAAAAGAAAAGGAAAACATTCATGCACACCTTGTTAGTTACAGCAACATTCAGTGGGACCAAAGGCGCTATGAACAATTAGGGTTCAGAACAAACAGGGTGTTCAAACACTTATCTAGATTTTTCAGACCATTCAGAGTAGGTTTCCTTGTATTCTGTCTATTGCAAACTAGTTAGAGACTCTAATAGCCCCTTTAAATCTAAAAAGGCTAACATTTCAAAGTGGTCACAAGAAGTCCTTTCTGACGTTCTACTGGATGCTAAAGAGCATCCCTGATTTACTTTTACCTTAACACTTTGCACCTGTACCTCCCCTGCCTTGAAGACGTATTGGACTGCTTGACCAAGAATGATGCCATAAAACTGTGTCCTACTGTTTGGATTCAGAGTAAATGACACTTGTTTCTTAAGTTTTTAATTTACTAAATAGTTTTAATCCACACTACTTAATATCTGCTTGGGTCACTCACAACCAATTGTACTATTAATGACTCACAAGAAAGAGAAACATATCTGCAGTTAGAAAGTTTGCTTAAAAACAAAGTAGTTTTTGTTAGATTTATTGCACTTGGATTATTATCAGTAGGCTATAAAATTTGTGATATAAACCAAAGACTCTAGATAATATTTCCCTAGAAAAACAGTTTCATACCACTGAGAACACATTAGAGAAACTTTGCTATCACATTAGAGCATTCAGACTCTTCCAAGGTAGGATCCTTATGTTGAAGAGTTTCTAGTTTTATTTGGCATGACAACAAACAAAGGTGATATACTATTCTAAATAA
This sequence comes from Helogale parvula, assembly GCA_004023845.1. Taxonomy (NCBI): domain Eukaryota; kingdom Metazoa; phylum Chordata; class Mammalia; order Carnivora; family Herpestidae; genus Helogale; species Helogale parvula. The sequence continues at coordinate 32,783 of PJEM01013524.1, read as the reverse complement.
CTGTGGAATCAAGAAAAATTGGAACTGGAGATAGAATTTAGTATATCATACAAAATAATCAAAACATAGAAATACAAAAAAAAAATAGGATAACAGGACCTGAAAGAAGGTCTCATCAAGTACATTACCTCTCCTTGGTTGTAATATTACAAATGTACTAGGCAATAACAGATATAAAAACATATTACTAGTTCCTTTGCAGGAGAATAGGATTTCACAGAAGTGCAAGAAATAGAAAAAAATCAACTGATAAAAGTCATAAAAGTTATATTGCCATATAAAGAGTAAACATTAGTCTTCAATGTTGCAAAATAAAAATAACTTCATCAATATTCTGTCATCATATCAAGGCTAGGATGCTTGAAAATCTCAGTTCCAGGAGGGCAGATAATAAAAAATGTGAGAGAGTGCTCATCCATAGATATATCTGTTGAAATACTGAGCCAGAAAGTGACTCCAAGTCTACGGTATTAGGAAAAGATTGTTGAAATATGAGACTTCAAAATAACCAAGTAGAAGAGACAAAAGCAAATTCATTTTAGTACCTAGAGAGAAGAAAATGTAATGACGAAAGGGAAGAGTTAGAAGGTTCAGGCTTTTGGAAATGTGTTACATGGCACCAACTTTGAAGAATAAAAGAGTTGGGGCGCCTGGGTGGTTCAGTCGGTTAAGCGTCCGACTCTGGCTCAGGTCATGATCTCACGGTTTGTGGGTTCAAGCCCCGCATCGGGCTCTGTGCTGACAGCTCAGAGCCTGGAACCTGTTTCAGATTCTGTGTCTCCCTCTCTCTCTGACCCTCCCCTGCTCACGCTGTCTCTCTCTGTCTCTCAAAAATAAATAAAAAGCATAAAAAATTAAAAGAAAGAAAGAAAGAGTTTCAAATCTAAACACACCCATTTACTACCTACATATAATAGATCGAATCAATTACTCACTAAGACATTTTTCTCACCTGAAAATAGAGATGGCCTTAACACATTCCTGAGTTTTGTGAAAATTAGAATTCTTTTTTAGCTAGTCAATATTTATAGCTATTTTAAGTGTGTGACTTCATTCATCAAAAATGTTTATTTTTCCAGTGTAGTAGATAAGAAGCTTGGAAGTCACCGCTTTATCCTAAAAATAAGTTAAAAGCTTGACAAACTAAAAAACAACAAATCTTAAATCTTTAAGAGAAGTGAGATCAGAGGGCAAATTGCTGCAAGCAGAATTGGAGAGATCAAAGACAAATACAGAGAAGCACAATTTGCTGAAGCAGAAAGCCTTGGACTAAAAACCAATTGGGAACAAGTGTTGGATAGGAAGACATAAACTGTTATATTTGAATTCCTAGAGGTTCAGTATGGACAACTTTAGGAGTTGAAAACTCAAGGGCCAACATTTTCCAAAATGGGAAGCAAGAAAACAAACAAAAAGACCAGGGAAAAAAAAGCACAGAATATCCAAAAATTATGCAATAACTACAAAAGGTGTACCATATGTGCAATGAAATACCAGAAAGAGGGGAAGAAAGAAAGGAGCATAAATATTTTTGACATAATAATGAGCTAAATGAAAATGAGAATAAAACTTATCAAAATTTGTGGGATGCAGTAATAGCAGTGCTTAGAGTGAAATTGATAGAAAATATTAGAAAAGAAGAAAGATCTAAATCAATCTAAGATTTTACCTTTAAAAAGTAGAAAAGAAGATTAAATCCAAAAAAACAGAATAAAAGCAACAATTAAAACTAGACAAAAAATCAAAGCAATTGGGAACAGGAAATCAATCGAAAAAAATCAATGAAACCAAAGCATAATTTAAAGAAAAAATGAATAAAATCTTTAAGCCTCTAAGAATGCTAACTATTATAAACCTAATAAAATAGCCAAAATCAAGAACACTGATAACAGCAAATGCTGGTGAAGATGTGGAGTAACAAGAACTCTAATCACAGTTAATAGGAATAAATGGTTCTTTAATGGTTTCCTACAGATCTAACAAACTTCTTCCTTGGTATTTACCTAAAGGAAGTAAAATTTTAGTTCTGCACACAAAAACTACATATGGCTATTTATATAAGCTTTATTAACAATTGCCCAAACTTGGAAGCAACCAGAATGTCCTTGGTTAGATAATGGATAAACTGTGTTTCATTCATATAATGGGATATTATTCAAAAGTCAAAAGAGGTAAACTATCTAAGCCATCAAAAGACGTTGAGGAAATATAAATGTTTATTATTAAGTGAAATTAGCTAATCTGGAAAGGCTGTCTACTATATGATTCCAAGTAAATAATATTTTGGAACAGACAAAACTATTAGAGCCAATAAAAATACCCGTGGTTGCCAGGGTTGAGGGGAGGGAAGAGATAACTAGTTAGAGCACATTTTACAATGGAGTAAAAATACTCTTTGTGTACCACAGTGATAGATACATGTCATTATAAATTTGTCGGAACCCACAGAATGTACATCAAAAAGGAACTCTACTGTAAACTATGTTCTTTGAGTGATAATGATGTATCCATGTAGGATCATTAATTGCATAAATATATAAGCTTTGTGGGGGATATTGATCATGGGGGAGATTGTGTGTGTGTTGAGGCAGGAGATATATGACACATCTCTGTGCCTTTGCTTCAATTTTGCTATGAACCTAAAGCTGCTTTTTAAAAAAATCTAATATATATATATATATATATATATATATATATATATATATATACACACACACACATACTATCCATCCATCCAACCATCCATCCATCAGACACTCTGCTAAGTGTTAAAGTTTTGCAGACAAATAAAACAAAGCACTACCTTTGATAGTTTCCCAGTTTAACAGAGAAAAACAGAGAAGGAGATAAAATTGAAGACATCAATAAATGCAGGGAGGTATTATTATAAAAGCATGGAGCATAAGGCTTAGATATTTTCAGTGCAGAGTCTTATAACATGAATTGTAATAGGAAAGAGCCCTTTCCAGAAGGGAGTGAAAAGGAACTTAAGCATAGAGATGGTCTGTGTACTTCTAAGTCTGTGAGCCACAGACAGTGTGATGAGGCTGTAGACTGAGGTGTGACTGAATACAGACTTAAGAGGAAAATCCATAACATGTGACCGTATTATTTGTTTTGTTGTGTGACAGATCAGTTAAGACTCTATCCTGAACTGTAGCTTGCATATTATTTTCAGACATGAGACATTTCTCCCATAAAATTTTTCAGACACCAGTAGATAAATTGGTAAAGATGGAACCCCCCTTTTGAAGCAGGGTGACAAGGCTGTGGTTCCATCTCCTCCTCCATTTTCTTCTCTGGCCAAAGCGCTTCTTTCTTACCATCCCACCATGACTGGAGTACCATTTCAAAAACCTCTGCTCTTTGTAGTGAGGACCCAGTGAAAGTTTTAAAAGCAGTGGGACAAAATTCATCATGGGGAGGAGTCTGAACGAGTGTGGGTGGGGAAGTGGGCAGGAATATACAGCAACTCTACTTTCCGATGCAATGACTGCAATAGTTGCTTTCTTTCCCTCATAGGAACACTTGTATCCAAATGACACAAAGAATGTATTGTGGCAGAACTGACCTTATGTGACATTTCTCATCACTCTGGATAGGTTTAACTAAATCCATATATCCCCTTTGACTTTGTATCAAATGCACTATGAGTGCCACCTCAAAAGATTCAATAAACTATAGACCCATGTTCCCTAGGGCAAAGATAGCATCTAAAGAGACATGTCAATGTAATTAAATCACTATGAACCAACATTAAACATTTAGGTAGTAAATATATAATACTTGATTATAGTCAAGCCTTGGCCTCCTTTGCACTTTTTCCTAGAGTTAAAGATACAGGCATAAACTCAAAAAGCCACTTGAAAAAAATAAAATGAAGTCTAAAATTGCAAATTGAATATTTGAGGAACATAGTGGCATATGTAATCTATGGAAATAATTTGGACAGAAATTTTTTAAATAAAGAATATCAGAGATATTCTGTAAGTAGATTTTTTTAAATTTTGGATTTTTAATTACCCTTTTCCTCAATACCTGTTTATTATGCACCTATGAAATGCCAGATATTGGATGATGCTGATTTGACAACAGATAAATATGCTCCTGTCCTAGATCCCCTGCTTGAAATTCACTTCTTTCAGCCTGTCATGTTTATAGATCTCCTCTTATCTGTGTTCTTATGTCCCCTTTCATAGAGACATCCCCTGACTCCTTTTATACAGGAACAATGACCACCCTACCTCACAACTCCCCGTCACTACTCATTGGCGTTACCCTGCTTTACTTTCCTCCACTGTGATTGTCAACACCTGGCATTTTATACATTCACTTCTTTGTGTTATGTCTATCCTCCCTAGAATTAATGGCATGGCCTTTGTTTGGTCACTGTCCCTCCTACCTATTCTTACAGCTAAGAAAAAGACCAAAGTTTCCTCCTTCCTGGGATTATTCATTCCTCCTGGCTTCCGGATTTCACTCTTTTTCAGACTGAAGCCTCACCCATGGATGGATAGTTAAATGGAATGAGAGGACACACATAATGAGAATAATGAAAATTTAATATATTGAATATGAATAAAGATTAGGGTCCACACAGTTATTAGGGAAGGAAAGTCCTATATGAATAATTGAAATAGAAATATTTTACTGAATTCGCAGCCTCTCTTGGTTGCTAGATAAACCAACACCTTTGATATATTATCATAGTCATTTTCTTATTTTGTAGAAAAGATAAAAGGTTTTTTATTTTTATTTTGAATATGTTTTTCCTTCACATTGTGGTCATCATAGAAGCATGATAATTAAATCACTAATCAATTCCTTTATTGTTTCTAATGATTTCAAGAAAAGTGCTAGGTGAACACAAAAAGTGTAAGACATTTTAGTAGTAACTCTTGGATAATTCTGGTTTAGTAAAGATAAAACAACTGATATTGCAAGGTGGACAAGCTGCTCTAAAATAAATTTATTTGTAAATGTCCCCAATCATCCCCACCCAAGTAAAGATATATTTGATTATGGAATGTGATCATCCTAAATTCTTCACATATAATTTATTAATACCTTAAACTACTAAAAGAGTGAGAAAACTTGCCAGTTGGTTTTGTAAAAACAGATTGTCAGACATAGTTACTGCTTTAAGAGTTTTGTCTTCACGAAGAATATTTTCTCTGCCCTGTATTTTCATATTATCATTGTAGG
>PJEM01013524.1:0-27478 GCA_004023845.1 Helogale parvula | reverse complement strand
TAGAAAGTGCCACTATGAACATTGGGGTACATGTGCTCCTATGCATCAGCACTTCTGTATCCTCTGGGTAAATCCCTAGCAGTGCTATTGCTGGGTTATAGGGGAGTTCTATGGACAGTTTTTTGAGGAGTCTCCACACTGTTTTCCAGAGCGGCTGCACCAGTTAACATTCCCACCAACAGTGTAGGAGGGTGCCTGTTTCTCCACGTCCTTGCCAGCATCTATATTCTCCTGATTTGTTCATTTTAACGACTCTGACTGGTGTGAGATGGTATCTCAGTGTGGTTTTGATTTGTATTTCCCTGATAATGAGTGACGCTGAGCATCGTTTCATGTGCCTGTTGGCCATAAAATTAATGTTTTTTAAAAAATGTTTAATGTTTTTTTTACTTATTTTTGAGAGTGAGACACATACACACAGCATGAGCAGGGAGGGTCAAAGAGTGGGGGAGGCACAGAATCCAAAGACAGGCTCCAGGCTCTGAGCTAGCTATCAGCGCAGAGCCGGACGCAGAGCTTGAACCCGTGAACCGCAAGATCATGACCTGAGCCGAAGTTGGATGCCCAACCGACTGAGCCACACTGGTGCCCCAAAAATTAATTTTTAAATGGATTTTACCATATAGGTCACCTATTATGACTCTTTCCCTAGCCTTACAATTTTATTTTTTAATAGAAATGACATACATATGCACATATTACTGTAAGCACTAATATATTTTCATGTTTCCATCTATCTACACATACCTTCAACTATCCTTCACTAATTATTGAATTATCCTGTGAAAACTCTTGGCACTTACTTCTAATATAACAAATTAAATCTACTTCACTAATTTTTCAATTAAAAATTATTTTACAAGTAATGCATGCATATATTTTCAAAAATCAAGTTTTACTATATTTAAAATAAAAAAATCAACGATAGACACAATGCTCCATATCCTTTATTCTTATTTCCTATTTTGTCTTAAAATTTTTTACATATATTTCTGTTTAATATTAATACATCTATGTTATTGATTTTCCAAGATTAGTCATTATAAATTGTTTCCTAATAAGGAAGATAATAGCAAACAAGTGTGGTATTAGGTTCTCCCAAATACACTTTTTTCCTGCTCTATACCTGTAATATAAATTCATCACATATTTTCTAAATAAATATTTAACATTTACATCAAGATTAGAAATACTTTCTTTGACCTATTTTGCTTAGCATAATATGTTCTATATCCATATGTATCCTTGAAAATGGCAAGATTTCATTATTTTGTATGGCTGAATAATATTAGATTGTATATAATACATTCACACACCACATACCATGTCTCCTTTATCTACATATCAATCAATGGGTGGGCACTTGGGCTGCTTTCATATCTTGCTATTGCAAATAATACTGCTATAAACATAGGGATACCCTTTGCATTAGTATTTTTGAATACCTGGTAGTGCAATTTCTGGATTATAGGGTAGTTCTATTTTAAAGTTCTTGAGGAATCTTCAAATTGTTTTCCACAGTGGCTGCACCAGTTTGCATTCCCACAAACAGTGCACAAGTTTTCCTTTTTCTCTACACCTTCATCAACACAGGTTGTATCTTGTGCTGTTGGTTTTCACCATTTTGACAGGTGTGAAGTGATACTTCATTGTAGTTTTGATTTTAATTTCCCGGATAATAAATGATGATGGACATCTTCTCATGTTTCTTTTGGCCATTTGTATGTCTTCTTTGGAGAAATTTCTGTTCATGTCTTCTGCCCATTTTTAATTGGATTATTTGCTTTTTGAGTGTTGAGTTGTAAAAGTTCTTTATATATTTTGGATGCTAACCCTCTATTGAGTATGTCATTTGCAAATATCTTCTCCCATTCTGTAGGTAGCCTTTTAGGTTTTTTGATTATTTTTATGAAACAAAACAAATGAGCAAATGTAAAAGAGAGAGAGAGACAGAGACAGAGACAAACCAAGACATAGACTCTTAACTGTAGAGAAAAACCTCAGAGTTACCAGAGGGGAGGTGGATGGAGGAATGGATTAAGCAAGTGATGAGGTTTAAGGAATGCATTTGTCTTGATGAGCACCAGGTAATGTTAGAATTGTTATTCAATACATTGTACACCTGAAACTAATATAACATTGTTAACTGGAATTAAAAATTTAAAAAAAACTTTTAGAAAGGTTAGCATACTATTTATAACTTATATAGCATTTTCTTTCTTCTGTAATGAATCATTCCACTTTTGGTTACTTTTATGTATACTATAATTTTACTTCCAGCATATTCATGCAGTGAGATAAACATTATTTCTTCCCCAACCCATCTATCTCATTCTTTCTCATCTTCTCTCTTCTTCTCTCTCTCTCTCTTTTTATAAATGTGTTATTTTATTTTATTGATTTTGAGAGAGAGAGAGAGAGAGAGAGAGAGAGAGAGAGTGCATGAGTAGGGGAGGTGCAGAAAGAGAGAGGGAGAGAGAGAATCCCAAGCGGGCTCCACACTAAGCACAGAATCAGATACAGAACTTAATCTCACAACAGTAAGATCATGACCTGAGCCAAAATCATGACTTGTTTTTTCAACCAACTAAGACACCCAGGCGCCCCCTCTTTTCCTTCTGTTTAAAACATACTACCTGGAAATCTCAGTCCTTCTGTTCCTATTTTAACTGACTGTGTTTTATGCTTCTTGCACTGTTATTTTCTTGGCCTTTTATCAACATTTTTCTATTCTTTGAAGTTCATGTTTTTTTGGCGTCCTGCAGTCTTCTCTTACTGATTTCACTCCTCATTTTGAAAGGTATAATTTTCATTACCTTCCAAATAAAGCATCACAAGAGGTACAGTTTTTCTTTTTCCTAGGAATATACTGATCTACTTTTTTTAATTCTTACCTTTAATGGATGTAAAATCAGTATATAATCTAAGATGAAAGCAATTTTTCTTTAGCATTTGGTTTTTTGGAGAATTTTGCCAACTGTTACATTTTTATTTATTATTCTTTTTGATGGCTGTTGTTTTGTTAGTTTGCTACTTGATTTTCTTGTCATCTGTTGTTTACTATTTTGATGAATGGTGGTTGGTGGTTTTTAAAAATGTTTTAAGTCATTTTATGTCTCAACATGTTATTTGATTATATTGTTGATATTTTGTATTATACCATCTCTATCATATTTACCTCCATTTGATTGCATTTAATTAAGGCTTTGTTTCTGTTTTTTAGTTTTCTTTTTGAGAGCTCTCTAAGCATGTTTAAGTCTTAACAATTCACATATATCTCTAAGGATTGAACAGACTGTGATTGCATTTCAGTTTGTAATCTTTTGTTCATTTCTCTTTAATTCTGGAAATAAATCCTCCAATCTCTGACCTCAAACCACAGCACTGTTTTTGAAGTGCCCTGTCAGTTATCAGTATATCATTTGCTTTACATCATCCACTTAAAAAATCTTTCATTTTAAGTTGCTTATGTTACCTACTTCTTTGTTCTTTGAGGGTGAAGGTTCATAACATTAATTTTTCATTTACCACACAGAAGATTTGGCAAATATCAGTAATAACTAATGATTGTTGTTAATTTCCCCCCAAAAGTTTATTTAACTAGATGGTATTTTGGGAATGAACTAAATTAATTTCCCTGACTACCCTAATTAAGCAAGAAAACAATGACCAACTCCATCTTCTCATTTCCATTCTCATGAAAGGAAATAATAGAAAGTAACAGAATAGTAATAGTAATAGAAAGTAATCCAGTGATAAAAAAAAAAGAAAAAATGTTTTTGAGAAAAAACAAAGTAGGAATAAATAAATATGTACAAAAATCAGCTTGTATACAATGAATTATTTCTAAACAAGAAGTAAGATGAGAAAAACTGGTGTTTAAATGCCTTAGAATCCTATTTTTGTCTTTGTTCACTTAGAGGACCTCAGTTTTTCATTAAAACATTTTAATTAAGAATATAGGCATTATAATCCTCTATAAGGTTTTCCTGGTCAAAATGGGTCAACAGTAAAAGCAGGATCTGATACATCTCCTGCCGACTATCTATTAAGTTACACCTAAATATACACAAAACTGAAAAGATACTGGTACCATTTCAATAAGAAAGAAATAGACAACAAAACAAAATGTCACATTATAAATACATAAAACTCAGTATACAATTACCATTTTTTAAGGCTCTTGGACATGCTTTAGAAAGATAATGGTAAACCAGGTGATACATATCTCTGCTTTCATTTCTAGTCTTCCAGGGGAAAAAAGATGCTCTGTTTGTAAATGCATGTGTGATGAGAGTAACAAGAACCGAATTATATATTATGGGGGAGCAAAGAAAGCTACCCAGTTTTTGAAGGAGTCTCCTTAAGGAAAAGGTGTTCAATCAGAGTTTATACATGAAACATGTTAAACTTCTTACCATTTGAATTTAAAAATTTTCATATGGCCATACTATAAATTGAATCTAGAATAATGAATAAAATTGAATAAGATTTATCTAGGTAAAATATTATAAGCAGTGAGAAGAAAACTGAACATTGATGCAGGATTGAAGACAAGGGATTTTGCTTCTTTGAATTTGGAATATAGAAATATACTGAACATAAAATTAAGTTGTCATGTCCCTGGGATGACTTAACAGCCTCTGACTCTCCATCATCAATTATGGCATTGCTTTCCCATGCACTTCTGGATTATAACTCCTAGGACCTCACCACTAGAAAGTAGTATAGGAAAAAGCTTGTATCCTGTGATTTTGGATGCTGGATAGAAGGAAAGACCAGGAGGCTTTTGTCCTAAAATGTATGGTTTCCTATAAGTACTATGTTTGAAATTGTTTTCTTTAACAATAGTAATAATAATAATAATAATAATAAACTGAAGAAATGTCCTTGATATCAACCCAGAGAGAGCAAAAGGTATGGTTCTATGAAATAGAAATGGGGTGCATAAAAAGCTAAAAAGATGAGATGACAACAGAGATACTGAAAGAGCTGGTTCACAATATAAAAACATTGTCAAAAAATAATAGAATTAAATAAAAAGTTATTATAAAGCATAAAATTAGCTAAGCATTTGGAAAGTTCAAGAATATTATTAAGTGAAAAAAACATAAAAACAGAAAAAAATTAAAATAGATAAAAAAGAACTTAAAACAACAGTAATGCTATATATTATTATTTAGTAAATTAATAATTTTTCTTAATTAAGAAAATTAAGAATATTTTTCAATCTGCAAATCCCAAAAGGTCTCTAAGTTTCAACCAATTTTTTGAATCCCAATGTTAACCAAAATTTTTGACAAGCATCCAAGTAGGGAAAATAGTCTATTTGTAATGGGAAAAAGTAGACTAAGCTCAGAATTCTTACACACTCACTGCTAATATTATGACAAACTTATTATGTGGTAGGTACTTTAGGCAATTAGCTCAAATATTAACTTATCTAACTAGCTGCAAACTATAAAGTTGATACCTTCATTAAACTCACATAACAATTAAAAATAGAGGTTAAGTGACTTAGTCATATAGAATGAGTATTTAACCAATTTAAGATTTGACCAAAGAATTCTGTCTCAAAAGTACATGCAACTAATAAGAGCGCCTTAATCAAAGAGGTGAGGTTCAGAAGTAAAATGAGCAAAAGGATCCTAAACATGGCAGAGAGAAGGGAGAGATTATTGTGACTCAAGTAATGTACATCTAACAATAGGAAGGCATTTAAATTATGAAAGCATTTAGAAAAAAATTAATTATTTGTTCTCTTGGGAGGAGGAGGATTAAGATGCAGTCTTAAATAAGGATAAGTTAAAATTAGGAAATCAATATTGTGAAAATAGTAGCATAATAATATTAGAAAAAAATTAAAAAAAATAGAAATGATTGCTATAAATATGGTTAAAATAAATTCAAGAGCAAAGATAGATTATTAAGAAATATATTCTGGGGGCGCCTGGGTGGCTCAGTCGGTTAAGCCTCCGACTTTGGCTCAGGTCAGATCTCACATTAGTGGGTTCCAGCCCTGCGTCAGACTCTGTGCTGACACCTAGCCTAGAGCCTGGAGTCTGCTTCGGGTTCTGTGACTCCTTCTCTCTCTACCCCTCCCCGTCTCATGCTCTGTCCCTCTCTATATCAAAAATAAGATAAAACAGTAAAAAAAATTAAAAAAGAAAAAGAAATATATTCTGGGGATTCCAGGGTGGCTTATTAGGTTAAGTGTCTGACACTTGATTTCAGCTCAGGTCATGATCTCATGGTTTGTGGGATTGAACCTCAAGTCAGGTTCTGCTTTGGATTCTCTTTCTCCCTCTCTCTTTGCCCCTCATGCTCTCTCTCTCCCAAAATAAATACATTTATAAAATAAAAAAGGAATATAATCTGCAGAGTGAACCATTACAATTACTCATAACTTACATTTCCACCTTTTCAATTAATTAATAATCATTGTAAAGTGGAGGGGAATATTCAGAGTTATAAAAATGCTCTAAATTCTTCACTGTGGAGGATGAAATAAATTTTCTCTTATTAATTTTTGTAATTATTTTTAAAGAAATAGGCATTTTTTATATGCATCTGTTGAAATCATAAGTGTCTGCTCTTTAATGAAAAACAAGATTTCAATCTTTCAAACTGTGCAGAAGAAAAATTAGAGATAAGAAAAAATTAAGAAAGCATAAAGCAATACAACCAGAATAAATCAAGATAACAAGTATGAAAATAAATTTAACTGTTAAACTCTCTATTCAATAGGTAAAGTCTATAAGACTAGGTTAATAATACCAGAAAGGTGTTAGTTTGCAAGAAACAGGCATACATCAAATTATGCAGTGCTCCTTAAAAAAACTCAAAGAAATCAACAGGAAAATATAAAATGAAAAATCAGAAGTATTGATATTCATATTAGCAAGAGGATATTTCAAAATAAAAAAGTATACTACTATTTGCCATCTCATACATTAAACAATATCAATTCAAATGATTTTATGGATTGAAGGAGTAGACAGTAAACTTAAGAACAAATTAGCTCTGAAATCCAGTTAAGGCAATAGAAAGGGAAAGATCATTGTTGGTAATGTTTAGACAAAAAATAAGGGAGGGAAAGAAAATATATGTTTAGCTACACAGAAGTATCAAATCAAGTAAATAATTGTTCCTCAATATAGTTTAGTATAATTGATATTATATGTTTATAATGTAAGTATATAAACTATGGAAAAAAATTAGCATGATTGTGTATTGTGTTCTCAGATATAAGTGATTACTATGTTGAAAAAAATAATAAAGAAAACATGTGATTGAATTGCTTAAAAATTTTGTTTAAATGAGAGGGGGATGCCAGAGGAAATTAATTGTATAGATATGGATATAGAATCTTTTTATGAATACGCTATTTTATATGTGCAGAATGAACAAACATATATTATAGGTGCAAACTGAACCAACATGAATTCACTCCTTGGTGAGTCAGAAACTGTACCAGGCTGACTTGTTGTACAAAGAAAATTTCTACTTACAGCAGATAAAGAAATCATGGAGAATGGCTAAAGCTGTGTCTCTCCAAGAGAGGGCAAATGAGTTCCTTTTGTTTAAGATTGGAGAATTTTTAAAAAAATGATTTATTTATTTAGACAGAGAGAAGTGGAGAGGGGCAGAGAGAGAGAGAGAGGGAGGAAGGGAGGGAGGGAAAGAGAGAGAACCTCATGCAGGCTTCACGTTTAGTTCAGAGCCCCATAGGGGGCTCAATCTCCAGACCAGGAGATTATGACCTGATGAGAAATCAAGAGTTAGATGCTTAACCGAGCCACCCAGGTGCCCCTAGGGTTAGGATGAATGTTTAGATAGGGAAGCTTTGTCATCCTATGTAGAGGCAGGTATAAGGTCATGAATATGCCTTAAGGAAATATGTTATACATACACCGTATGTTATGTTTATGAGGCTGAGGGTCTTCTTTGGGCAGAGATTTTAGTATTATAATTAGGTAAAGATGATTGTAGGTCGATCCAGAGGTCACTCCATGGTCAATCAGCACAAGTCTGAATCAGGTTTAGCAAAGATCTACGGGGATGGATTTTGTCAGGTCAGTCGCCATCACCTGAGGGGTGGTTTTGGGTTTCATTTGCCTGAGTCAAGAAGAAAGCTGGAAAGAAAAGCTTAGTGGAAAATGTAAGATGAAGGCAGGTAGCCCATAAAGGTCAAGTCTTGGAGTCTAGCTGGTTGGTGACCCTATGGGTGGGAATGTTCTGGTAATATATAGACCATCTTTCTATTTCAAGTGTAACACACAGTCTTAAATATACTTAGATTTAGTAATTCTGACTCTCACAGTGAATGAGTCTTGCTTACATAGTTTTCTCATTCACCCCTAGATCTTGATTCTTGCTTTTAAGGACTCTGTCTACCTGAATATCTACTCATGAAAATACTGTCATGGTTTATTTAACATAGACTTGATAATAATTAAAAATTTGTTTTAAACAGAGGTTGTCAATGGAATTTTCACTTCTCCCTAGAGCAACCTAGAAATGTATAGAGACATTTTTGACTGACACAATGGTTAGAGGATATTACTGTCTATATCAGGAAGGAAAAAAAAAACAACTTATGTAGTCTCTGATGAGGGAGCATAATGCAAGTTGAGGAAAAAGTATAAGCTAACACTTCAGGTCCGCCCCCAGATGGAATATGTGTGATATTCCTTGGACACTTCCGGCTACCCAAGAACAAAGGAAAGGGATACGCACTTGCCATGGGGATGTGGGAAACAAAGACAAACGAAAAATTAAATTTCCTTACTGCCTACAGCCCATTGACAAGTCCTTGAAACAGGCAGTCCTTGAAACAGGCTCCCTCTAGGAGCTCAGCTCTCTCAATGATGACACTTTGTTAGAAGCAAAAAGGAATCTTGGCTAGACATAATCCTGTCCCCCTCCTGTAAGTTTATTTCAATATATAAAAATTCCTTTGGAAACTTTCTTTATCTCAACTTCCCCAAGATATATGCTGGCAATCATACTCCAAGCTTATGGACCCCTAATATCTATCTGAAGGGTCTTATGACTGAGGTTAAACTAAAAGGTAATAAATGGTGTTTCCCTAACAAGGTCCTGGAAACCCTGCTTCCAAAATACCTTAGATACCGACTCTCTCCCTAACTCCCTCCCAACCTGAAGTATAATCAGTTACCCATCATAACCCCAGTGCAGCTATTTCTGCCCATGTGTCCTCTCTCTACGCTTTAATAAAATCAGTTTTTTGCACCAAAAACATCTTTAAGAATTCTTCCTTGGCCATCAGCTCCAAACCCCCCTTCACCACAAAACCACATCAAGCTCCATATAACTTTCAAATATACTACCAATTATTCATGTAGATTAAAAAATGTGTTCATAATTATTGAAGCCTAAAACTTTGCTTTTAATAGAAGTACAACTTATTTTGCATTATTTTAATATGTAGTAGAATTATTAGGAAAGAAACTACCCTCTAAATTGAGAGAAAACTCTACCTTATTTCATGCAGAATTTTGCTAAATTTGGTCACAATGTCAGAAAATTAAATCAATAAAGTCAACAGAGCACACAGTTTAGTTTTTCAGATACACATAACACATCTGTGTTATTTTGTATTTCAAGCTATTTCATGCAAGTTATATCTTCATAAAATTATTTGCCTCTGATAACTTCACGGCCATCTTTTATTATATTCTTTTATTATAAGTTTGCAATTCTCCATTATTTTATGGCAGAATGTTTTGTTTTTGTTTTTGAAGTTGTCATTGTTTTTAGTTCTGTACTTAGTTTCTTAGCTACTGTTGGGGAGGAAAAATTTCCTTTGCTGAAATGTTGTAGGATTTTTTACCTCAATACCTGGGGTTTGTTGTCTCACTGCTTCAAAGAATGAAGAGGTGGACACAGAACCAGCAGCAGGTAAAAGTTTATTATACTACAAGATCAGAAAGGAAGAATAGAAGGAAAGTTGTCTTTACAGAGAGGGTACATTCAGAAGTGAATGATTTCTGATAATAGGCAAGTGTCCTTGTTTTACAAGGTTCTAGTCACCTCCCCTTTTCTTCCCCCTTGTTCCTTCTCAGTTCCTATTCTATTGGCTTGATCAGTCTAAGTACTGAGCTATCCATTCCTGATTGGCTCAATTCCATTGTATGAGGGGTGTTCTATGGCCAAGGCCATATCATTTCTTGTGGGTCATAGATTTAATGGTCTATTATTTATTTTTAGTCAGGTCTTTTAACAAATTCCTAAGGGAATCCTGAGAGGGAATAGGTGGTGTTTATTATATTCTTAAAAGGAACCTTAAGCCTGAGGGGGTTTTCTGTGGTCAGATAATCTCAGCATTGTTGCAAAATATGTTTTTTTCTTCACCCAGGATTCTAATCCTGTCTTTTCCCTCTTTGACTATTTTATCCTATATTTTTCTATTATATTCCCTCCTCAGTGACTCCTAACTGCCATTAGGAATTGAGGTCAGATGCTCCCAGCATTGTTCCAAAATATGTATTTTTCCCCATCCAGGAAACTCAGGTCCTATTGTTTCCCTCTCTGACTACTGAATCCTATCTTTTCCTATCTATGGTCCTTTTTGCTGGATTTAGAATCAAATTGACATGAGACAGATTAACAGGAGAAAATCAGATTTAATAGGTGTATATACAGGAAATTCATGCAAACATGAAATTCCAAAGACAATGAAGAAACAGAAAACTTATATGAGCTAAGGAAAAGGATAAGCGTTTGAGAAAACTCAGTAGTGAAAAGGTGAAAAGGGCTGTTTGGGGAAAAATGAGTTTGCCCTTTATGAAGATGTGTTCCTTAGGTAAAGGGGGGTTCTGTTTGTTAATAGTTTACCTTTTGTTGCAAGCTCTCCTTTCTCATGTAAATTTAGGCATTTATGGGAAAGGTAGAGAACTTTTCATGCATTTACTGTGTATTTATGGCTTTTACAGGGAAATAATTTTATGTCAGAGTGGAATATTTTGAGGCATCTCATCTTGCACCCCTTCACTGTGTAAAATGAGTTTGCCAGAGACCATTTATTTACTTCTAATATCCACTGTCACCATCTCTTAGCAAAAGAATATTTGCTGGAGTCCACCTCCAGCAGGTCCAGGGTTGTTGGCATGAAAGTGATGAGAATCAGCAAAAGGGGAAGGAAATGAGAGAACCAGGAGGTTCTTTCTGATGAGCAGGCAGGCATGTCTGCACTGCAAGCAGGAATCTCTACACTGACCAGAGAGTCAGCTTTATTTATTGAATAAATGTATGGGGTACAAAACAGGAGTGGCAATTGCCTTAGACAATGATTTCTGATGACAAATTCATTGGTGTGTAAAAATTTCCCAGAACATAGATTGGTAGAGGACTGATGCACTTAAGCTTTATCAATAGTGATTGAGGTTGGTGACTTCGATGCTTATCACCTGGGGAAGGAAGGTTTCTTTAGCATTCAAATACAAGGCAATGTTTTTAGCATAACAAAAGCAAAAGTTAGTTCTTTGTGAGCAGGGGTCAATAAGCTCTTTTCTTGAAGGGGAAGAAAAACAGGTTTCTCAGAAAATGTAATATTTGTTCTCACAGACATAAAAGAAGAAAGTTCTATAATCTCCTTCACAAGGTACAATTTAGCATATTTTTAGCGTAAGAAGGCAAATCACTCAATGCCAATTGGCAATGTGTCCTGGGGATCTGGCGCTCAAGCAGAAATGGTGGAGTGAGAGACAAAGAGAAACGGCAAAATGGTAGAATACAAAGGTCACCATCTGACAGTGGGAGGCTTGCAAAACCTGCCTTACCTCACTAGGAGAATATTCTCAGCTTTGTGAGTCTAGAAACTGGCTTCCCGCAAATATTATAGATTATAATAGAGTATTGTCTACCGAGACAGAGATTGCATACCAAGAGTCCCTTGCATTGCTGTGTCTCTCTGTAAGTGATTACCTAAGAGATATGAGTGGAGTATACATAAGTAATATCAGATTTTGATTTAAAAGTTTGGGGCATGTGCTCCTTCTTTCCCAAGAATTTGGGACTAATGAAAGCAAGTTAGTTCGAACCATATGAAGGAGGGTAACACACTATGTGATGGTTGGAAACAAGATGGAATAGGTTTGTTCATGACCTTGAAAGATCAGAAGGGCCCACCAGCCTCAGAACATTTGCCTACCTCAAAAGTGTTGAGGGAAAAATACACCCCCATCTTTTTGAACACATCTTTTTGAACATACCAAACTATATTTTGAGTTCCTTTTATTGTAGAAACTTAAACTGTAAGATAAATATACCAACATTATCAAATATTTTGCATTAAAAGTGGGTGTGACAGTAATGAGAACTGTTTGAAATTACTAAATGTGCATACTGAAATGAGAACTCTTGTACATTTTGTTAGACACAGTTGCACAAAATGAGACAGAGCAAGAAACAATAAAGGTAATGTTATGTCCAGATTTCAATATCGTCCCCAAAAACCAGAGGCCACCAGGGAGACTGAGTCACCCATGCAAAAGCAAATGGCTTTATTATCATTACGGGCTTGAGCTTGGACTCACAGACTTCACCAGCTCAGTGGATCTGTGCTGAGAGCCCCGAAAAAAGGCGGGGTAGGGCCTTTATGGGTTTTGGGAAGGGCGAGTTACAGGAAATTGTGACACAGGTACAGTGATCCAATCATTATCGCCTAACATCATTGGCAGTAACTTTAACCATACACATTGCTTAGAGTGTTTGTTACCTTTGGCGGGACCCAGTCACAACATTTAGAGTATTAACCAATTACAGAGTGGACCCAGGACCCAGGACCCTCACGTAAGGTGTAACTAGCCTTAAGCAATAAATGATTATCTATAGCTTCTATCTCTAGGCCTGCCCTTAGGAATGCTAAGCATTTTAGCTGGCCTCTTCTGACTGGGTGTTACTAGGGTGGTCCCTGGCTGAGCAATCTGTGCCCTTTTATTATCTAATGATTCTGAGAAACTGACACCTAGGCCTCCCAGGTCAGAGGGGAAACTTGAAGCCTGTCATGGAGTTAGTTTGGCTCAGACCTGTGTCCTTTTAGTAATAACTATATTATCAATTCTATAGTCAAAAAAATTGTAAATTATACTTTAGTCTGGATTGATGTGGGGCTGTTTGGCAAATGGTCAAGAAAGAATTCTTGAGATTTTTTAAAGCAAAAAGGTGTTTTTATTAACCCAGGGGGAAAGAACTCCTGGGAGTAAGAGTGAACTGTGATTGTGTGGAGCAATTGATTATATATTTAAAGTTAGAGGTGTAGAGATAAAGGAAGTCTCTAAAGAAATTTTCATATGTTGAAGACTTCAGGATCCAGAGGTCTGGCTATTGTTAAGATTGCTTCTAGCCTCTAGCAAATCATCAACATTAAGGCAGTCCTGCGTTCCTTGAAGAATGTACACACTCTGCATGTCTCAGGTATTTATCAATGGGCTGCAGGTTGTAAGAAATTTTCATTTTATCCATTTCATTTGCTCTTGTTCTTTTCATTATGGATTATATGTTTTCATGTTGTAGTAGATGTCTTTATTTTAATTAAACTGCTTCCTTTATTCACAATTTCCAAGAAATGATTGCTTCTGTTCTCAGGGCCCTTATTTTTAAATTGCAATAGTTGCTAGGCTTTGCTCATAGATTTGCAAACTATGTTCATTAGACATACGATTTTTATTGACTATGACTCAACAAAGAGTTTGCTATCCTACCCAATATGCTTTTGAAAAGCTGAATATCTGATTGACTGCATAATAAAAGTAGTTACTTCTTGTTGCTGCTCTGCATTTTTAATGAGTGAAGTATGGTAGATTCCTTTCTATTGCACAACTTTAATCTACATGTTTCCTATATCGTATTGAATGTAAAGAAGCTGTTCTAAAGTTCTTTTTCAGGGAAACAAGCATTTATTTCTGCTTGAAGATACAGGTGATGAATGAGCTTCCATTGAGTTGTGTGATGATTCTTCTTGAGAAACACCATTACATATATTCAGGAACAGAAGACAAGGGACATTTATTGTAAATTGTCTTACTCACAATTATCAAGCAGCTAAACAACACTGAACATTTTAAACCTAAAAATAGTTTTCAAGTTAACATATTGAATACTTTTCATGCTAAATAAACTGGTGACAACATTAAATATCTGCCAGAAATTTTTAGTTTTTACCTATCTCTATTTTCACCATGTGAAATAATTTCAAATTGCTTTTAGGTTTTTAAAAATACATTTTATAATTATACTTACTTCACTATTGTATTTTTACTCAGTAAACTTCCTGAATAAAATAATCCTCAATATTTTATCAACCATAGATAGTAGAGTTGGGAATATATTAATCATGGTAAAACACTTCTAATTTTTATTAAGCTGTAGATTAAAAATGAGTAATAAAGTTCTTGGTACGGTAAAAGGACACTAAAATCTGGGGGGGAAATCATCAGGTTATAAAATATTGAAGAATTTGTTATGAAGAAACTATAATCCCAAGCAGATTTACTTATGTTTACTCCCTACAGAGGACTTTCTATTCAATTGCTTGCTTTGAAAACAATAGATTTAAACTAAGAAGATTAATACTAGAGACCAACAAAAAATAAACATCTGTGTTTTACTGAAGTAGCTCCCATTTTTGGAATTTCTTTATAGTTCCAGGAAAAACACTTTTAAAAAAATGTAGGTATTTGCTTAATTAATACAGACACAAATGGGAATCTAAAAATAGTCTATATTTTAAATAAACTTTGAACAAAGGTGTCAGAATTTCTAAATAAATAGAAATAATTTCAATGAAAGCTATCTCATCATTAGATAACTCACTGCATGGCTTGTTTATAGCATTTATATTCTCATGACAAATATAAAATGCTTTAAAAAATTCTATTCTGTTCTGCCTTTGATTGTGTAACACAGAAATAATGCTACTACTCTAATATGTATTTGGAGTGAGTAACAGGAGCCAAATTAATGCAGTATGTGTTGCTTTCAAACTCTGCCTTTCAAATGTAATTCATGGGCATCAACCTCACCTGCTGCTTTCTCAGTGGGGTGGTAAGTTTCCAACCAAAGTGTTTAATGTTGTAGCTCTCATTAAATGCACACCATGTGAGATGGAGTCAGTTTAACACTTAAAAAGAAATGTGCCTGGATGAGAGATCAATGCACATTAAATTTATTTTTGTCTCTTAAAAAAATATGGACATGTCAATGTTTTGATAAATTGAGTATTCATTTTCATTCATATACTTATAGTAACATACTGTGTCTACACCACAGAACGAAAAGAAACTATTACACATTTTATCCTGGAACAACTTCATACTCTAATTGGCAAAATTTAAAATCTTAACAGTATATCAGGTACTTACTTTGAAAATATAGCAAAAGGATTTATTTTGCCAGACTGCTAATTTGAATAATCAACATGGGTAAAGTCCAACAGTCCCCACATTATTAAATTGAATCACAACAATGGGGAAAATGTTCCTATTTGCTTTTATTTCTTACTGCATTTTATATTTTAAAGGGCATTAGTTTTACAATAAAGGTAAATATGTTTTATTTTTATATTTAAATTTACTTTTGGGGTACCTGGGTGGCTCAGCTATTAAGCATTTGACTCCAGCCCAGGTCATAATCTCTCGGTTTAGTGAGTTTGAGCCCCACATCGGGCTCTGTGCAGACAGCTCAGAGCCTGATTCCTCCTGAGATTCTGTGTATCCCTCTCTCTCTCTGCTCCCCATCCCAGCTAGCATTCTGTCTCTCTCAAAAATAAATAAATATTAAAAAATAATTTAAATAATTAAAAAAATTAAAATTTCTTTTAAATCCTTACACACTGTATTGAAGAAACAAAGGTGACTCTAAATAGACTATTTTATGGAAAAATAAAAAGTTAGAGGATAAATACAGATGCTATAAATGTTTGTATTTCATTAGCTATCTGCACTGTTAAGGACATCATCACATAAGAGAAAAACCTTCAGATATATGAATATTGTACTTGTTCATTTGGAAGTCTTTGTTTGTCATATATATTTTAAGTACTTCTCTTATTTATAAAATACTAAGATAGAAGGAAAATAAAAATACGAATCATTTTAGAACCCGAGGAAGCCTTCTGTAATTGTAGAAAATACAAAAGGAAAAGAAATAAAGGAAAAAAATTAAAAATTTTAGAACTGAGAAAATTCCTGCTTGGTGTTCCATATATTTGAGTGACTATTATATATTGGGCACCAACCAGATCCTGGGGAATTAGAAATAAGTAAGATATTTCAAAGCTAAAATGGAAAATACATTTTATTGGTGAGGTTTCAAAGTTTCTAAAAGATACCACGCCAAAATTCTTATTGTTAGTATGCAAAAAGTGTGGGTTCAGCTCTCATCTTTGTCCAGCAAAGCCAGAAGTGACAGAGAGGATTATTTGAGACTCTATGCAAGTCAAGAGAGTGAGAGGAAGGTTAAGTGAAGTCTCCCTGAACTGCTCTCAAGTTCCTGTATTTACTAAGCATATATGTAGGGAAACATTGTGCAATATGTCAGTGAATTACATTCCAGTAAGACCATAGTGAAAGTGTGCAGAAAATCAATTTAAGGTGTTATTATGACTGCAAGAGAGCAGATGTAGAAACCAGGGTGGAAAACAAGATGATCTATATGATAATATGGTCTAAGGAATTTATGAACATAGGCAGGACCCAACCCCTTGATATACATTAACTACATAGGTGAAGTGAGTCCTATCCCCAAGATAGACATTATTTAGATAAACAAACATGGCCTGTTGTTTTGAGCAAGGCTAGAAAGCAGTGTTCTGCTTTCCAATGCATTCCCTATAATGTCTAAATCCAGGACATAGCTATTTGATTTCCCACAAAAAAAAGTATAACGAAATGATAAGTTAGATTTTAAAACACACACACAGGCAATTACACTTCTCACCAGGTAAACTTCACCACCCTAATAAAAGCAAGCAAAGGGCAGCAACCATTTGTTAAAATTCTACTACTCAACATGCACACTTCCTTTACTAAGAATTACACTGTAATGAGGGTATTATTTTCACCATTGAATGATTGAGAACAATGAGATTTACAGAATTTTAGTAACTTGCTTAAATTCACTAAAATATTGTGTCCAAATCAGGTCTTAAAACTACTCCTCTGATTTTGAAAGATTTATTAACTCACCATCATTCAATATGACCAGATCCCTAACCTCAGAAATAATTAGTTTATATGAAATTTATTAGAATTCCCTCAATTTCCAGAATTGATTTCTTTGTCTTTAATATTATTATTATTTTTAAATTTCTATCAGCATGCATGACCATATAATCTCTAGCCCTATAAACTTATATATGTTATGGAGAAAAAAAAAGTATTTGTATTTTCAACTTACTGATACTGAAAATGTATTCTTTTATAGGAATTTTGATTTCTATATTTTTGCTACCAAATGAGACAAGTTTTCACACATATAAATACCTGTGAAGTGAACTGAAGTCAATGCTCTTCAGATTAGAAATCAACAACTGTAACTAATAAGGACTGATGGGAGAGGCAAAATTGCTAATTTGCAAATAAAAGCATTGGTGCATTTAAAATAAGTCACCTGGCAAACCTTTGTTATCATGCAAAATGCTGTAATGAGTTAATATTTCTATTTTATTTCTTTGTCTATATGAAATAGAAGTTTTCTATGTGTGTATATTTATAATTATTATCATATTTGGCTAGATTGTCAATGTTATGCAAAGAAAAGATTCATTGAAAGAAAAAGTTAATTAAGAAAACCTTTTTAAAAATGTATAAAAATCAACAGGCATTTTACTCTTGTCATAGTCTTCCTGTATAAAAAACAAGTAGACTTTTTATAACACTGACTTAGAAAATTAAGTGAATTACATGGGGAGTGGTTTTTCCAAAGTTATATTTTTTCTTAAATGTTTGTGAAATATCAAATATTCATATTGACTTCACCGAAAAAGTCAGTAAACCAAAATTGCTATTCTTGTTTTATTGTTTTTATTTTACTTTGTCTTCCTTGTTTTTCACCTTTATCTAAACATTTGAGAGTAATGATGAGATTTCTTCCTTGGACTTTATCTGCTGCACCACTGAAAATAATTTCCAATAAGTTATTCAATGCCTATGATCTAAATCATACTATATAATTTAGTCTAATATCTGATGGGGAAGATAGGTTCAAAATGCAGCAAGATGAAACATTCAAACGCGTAGAATATGTGATATATATCTCAAAAAACAATAACAAAATATTACAAAAGAAATAGAGTTCTGCTTTTGGAAGTGCAAACTAGTTTGTTTTGTAACAATCTTCAGGCTCAGAATGATAGGGTTTGGGGAATGGTAGTGGGGTCTGGAGCCTACGGCCAAGAAATAATTCCTGAGGCATCTTCAGTGCAAAAAACGTGACTCTATTAAAGCACTGGGACTGAACCCATGGACAGCAAGAGCCATCCCTGGAAAGGACCTTGAGGAGAAACTGATTATATACTTGGAAGTTGGGCAAGGTAAAACAAGGGGAAGTTTCCAAAGGGATTTTTGTATGATAAAGACCCACAGGACACTGGAGGCCTAGCTATTGTCAAGCTAAAGCTGTTTTTCCCTCTAGCAGAACATTACCATTAAGACGGAAGGGAGTTCCTGGAGAAATGTTTTACTCTGTCAGTCTCAAGTATTTGTCAATAGACCTCAGGTTATAAGGAAACTTAATTTTATTTGCCATTTCCTTCTGCCTTTGTTTCCTACATTGGTAACATGTAACAAAATTGGTTAAATGTAAAAATTATGTTTGAAATCATTGGAGAGCTTTTAGGGTCATGGGATTATGTGGTACTGAAATCCAAGTGGAGGGAAGCCACAGACTAAAGACCAGACTTTGGCAGTATTCTGCCCTTGAGGAGACTGTCAATTTTGAAAGCTGTACTTAGAAGCTAAACGGTGCTTTCATCTGTGTAAGATGGCCAAGGGGATATTGAATTTCAGATCCCACCTGTAAGATATAAGGCCCTTGACCTCATTCAAGGGAGAGAGGTAGAGACTCAGAACACAGTGAAGCAAGGTTTTAATCAACATTTTTACAAAAGTGGAGGTCTAACGGACAGGGACACTTGGGTCAGTCACAGCAGACTATTTATCTCCTAGCATGCAGATCCCTCCCCTGGCTCCTTATTTGCTGAGTACTACAGAGGTTACAGCCTTACCCAGACATTGCCTATGCCCATGTAAGGCAAAACGTAGTCTGACTGGAACAAATGTGCATTCCCTGAGGTGACAGGGATACTTTCAGTCCCTCTTCCTATTGTTCTTTGGTGCATGGTCATTGTAAAGCTCATGAAAATAAGCCTGCAAAACAGAGAGAGGGGGAAGAAGAATCAGGAAGTGAAGGTTCTAATGGTTTGGGACTCAATTGTGTGTGGGGGGCAGGAGATTCATACATATTTCCAATAAGTTATAAATCTATTAATTCGACAGAAAAATTTGTGTTTAGTACTTCTGAAATGAAATATCTCCTTTACTTTTCATACCACATTGAGGAAATATACACCCCAGAATTTTAGAGCACTTCCTCAAAAAGGCTACACTTAAGACTTAAGAATCAATTCAAGGTATATCCTCACAAAAACTAAAGTCCAAGTTAAGATAATTTCAGTTCCTGGTAGATTAAGCTAATTGGTCCCTCTTGCAGTTATCTATAGGAGACAGACTTCTGTTAGCTTTAAAGACACACAAGACTGAAAGTGAAATAATCAAAAACAGTATTTCCAGCAAATGGTAACCAAAAGAAATCAGTCGTAGTTATACTCATATCAAACAGGTGAGACTAAGCTAAAAATGGTAAAAAGAGACAAAGAAGGTTATTGTATAATGATAAAGAAGTTCAGTCTATTAAGATGATATACTAATTGTAAATGTCTATTCATCCAATATTGGAGCACTTACATATATAAAGCCAATACTAACAATAAAAATAGGAGAAAGTAACAGTGACATAATAATAGTTGGGGACTTTAATACTCTCAGCCATCCAGACAGAGATGGATGGTAAGTCATTCAGACAGAAAATCAAGGAAGCGGCATATTTGAACAACAGATCAAATGGGCCCAACAGATACACACAGAAAATTCCATCCAACAGGAGAATACACATTCTTACATTTTTTTCAAGTATTCATGAATGTTTTCAAATGCTTATTTATTTTGAGACACAGAGAGAGAGAGAGAGAGACAGAGATAGAATCCCAAGCAGGTTCTGTGCTGTCAACACAGAGCCTGATGTAAGGCACCATCCCAGGAATAATGAGATCATGACCTGAACCAAACCAAGAGTCAGACAGTCAATCAACTGAACCACCTAGGCCCCTCATACATGGAATATTTTCTAGGAAACATGTGTTACATTACACACACACACACACACACACACACACACACAGAAGTTTTAGTAAATTTAAAAAGATTAAAATAATTAGAGGTATCTTTTCTGACCACATGATTTGAAACTAGAAATAAGTAACAGGAGGAAAATTGAAAATTCACAAATACATGGAAAATTAAACAACACACACTTAGACAACCAATAGATCAGAAAAATTGAAAGAGAAATAAAAAAGTATCTTGAAACAAATGAAAATGGAAACACAGTATTCTGAAACTTATGCCATGCAGCAAAAGCAATTTGAAGAGGGAAGCTTACAGTGTTAAATGCCAACATAAAGAAAAAGGAAAGATCTCAAGTAAACAGTCTAATTTTATACCTGACGGAGTTAGGAAAACAAAAAAGAATAAACTAAGCCAAAAGTGTAAGAATTAAGGAAATAATAAAGGGCCAATCAAAAACAAATGAAAGCAAAAACAGGAAAATAATAGAAAAGATTAACAAAACTATGGGTTTATTCTTTGAAAAGATAAACAAAACTAATAAATATTTATAGAGACTAACCAGGAAAAATGAGAACCATATAAACAATGCTATAAATGAGAAAGGGGATATTACAAATTGCACAGAAATAAAAAGTATCAAAGAAACACTATGAACTATATGCCAACAAACTGAACAATTGAGAAAAAACTGTATAGAAGCATACAACCTACCAATACTGAATAAGAAAGAAATAGAAAATCTGGGGGTGCCTAGGTGGCTCAGTTAGTTTAGCATCTGGGACTCTTGATTTTGGCTCAGGTCATGATCTCACAGTTTGTGAATTTGAGCTCCATGTCGGTCTGTGCTGACAGTGTGGAGCCTGCTTGGAATTCTCTTTCTTTCTCTGTCTCTCTGTCTCTGTCTCTGTCTCTGTTTCTCTCTCCCTCTCTCTCTCTCTCTCTCTCTCTCTCTCTCATGTTGCTGTGTGCACTCTCTCAAAACAAATAAACTTAAAAAGACAAAAAAGAAAATCCAAACAGACCAATCACAAATAAGGAAATTGAATCGATAATCAAAAACCTTGCAACATAGAAAACCTCATCAGGATCACTTGGTTTCACTGGTGAATTTTAGCAAACATTTAAAGTAGAATTAATATCAAAATTCTCAAACTCTTACAAAAAATGAAGAGAATGGAATACTCTCAAACTCATTTTTTGATGCCAACATCACCAATACCAAATCCAGATAAGGGCACACACACACATACACAGAGACATACATGAGTGCAAATTATACAGGTCAATATCTCTAAGGTACAAAACTTCTGAACAAAATATTAGGAGACTGAATTTGATAACACATTGAAAGGATTATATGCAATAATTAGTAGGATTCTTTCCT
Organism: Helogale parvula; assembly: GCA_004023845.1. Classification (NCBI taxonomy): domain Eukaryota; kingdom Metazoa; phylum Chordata; class Mammalia; order Carnivora; family Herpestidae; genus Helogale; species Helogale parvula. Next base: position 5,665 of record PJEM01013524.1, on the reverse strand, counting down.
GGGATGCAAGGACGGTTTAAAATACATACATCAATAAATGTTATACAGTACATTAATTGAATAAAAGATAATAATCACATGATCTTCTGAATAGATGCAGAAAAAGCATTTAACAAAGTTCAACCTACATTCTTGATAAGGAAAAAAAAAACTTCTCAACAAATTGGTTATGGAAGGAAAACATCTCAACACACAAAAGAATGTATGAAAAGCCCACAACCAACATCATACTCCATGGTAAAATACTGAAAAAGTTTCCTCAAAGATCAGGGACAAGACATGCTTGTCCATTCGCAACATTTCTTACTCAATAGATGACTGGAAGTCCTAGCTTTATTTGAGATGAACTTGCTTTTCCCTTGCTAGATTGTTAAGGAGAATTGTTAGTTTATTTAGTTTATTTATTTGTGGTCTTTCTTCTTTGGTCTTTAGGCATTTACAGCTATACCACAGCTAAAATCTTATTTGTATAATTTTTTCTAAAATTTGAATATATCATCTTCTTGTTTCTGACCTCCATGATTCCTGATGAGAAATTAGCTCTTCATCACCTCTTGTGTGTGTTTTTTTTTCTTTCTACTTTTAATATTCTTTATGTATGGCTTCTGATAGTTTGATTCTTATGTGCCTAAGTTTGAATGTCATTAAGTTTATCACACTGGAGAATGATGAATTTTTGGGTACACAGATTAATATTTTTCATTTAATTTGGGAAGTTTCAACCAGTATTCATTTTCAAATAACATATATGACCATTTATTTCTCCCTCTCTCCCTCTCTCTCTCCCTCCTCCCCCCTTTCTCTCCAGTTCTTTTGAGATTCTAAGTGCTATCTTTTCAGCTGCTGAGATCACTAGAATTTCCATGGATCATATTCATACCAAATTTTCTGCTGAAATTTATTTATTTTTTTAGCTATTTGTTTTGAGAAAGAAAGAGCATGAATGGGGGAAGGGCAGAGAGAGAAAGAAAGAGAGAGAGGGAGGGAGGGAGAGAGAGCATCCTAATCAGGCTCTGCATTGTCAGCACAGAGCCTGATGCAAGGCTCGATCTCACAACAGTAAGATCATGACCTGAGCTGAAATTAAGAGTCATACCCTTAACTGACTGAGCAAACCAGGCACCCATTGGTGCTGAAATGTCTATAGTTCCAACCACAGCAGACATAATAGAGGTAATTTCAAAACCTAATCTTCACTCAGAAAATCTTTAATTACACAATCATAGCATGATCAAAGATTTATGCCATAGTATCAGAGGAAGCTATTGCTGAGGCAGATCCAAACTGGAATCATGGAGAAGCAGCCAGGATCCAGAAAAAAACTATAAACAAACAGATATTTTCTTGTGAAGTATGGCCATTTCAGAGGTACACTTCTTTAGCAATAATGTAATGGGTGTGCAACTAAACTTATTGTGGTGACCATGTTGCAATATATATGTATATAAAATCATCATGTTTGCACTCTTTATTTTTTAACATTTTTCTTTATTTAGTTATTTATTTTTGCTTTTTTTTCATATACTTTATTGTCAAGTTGGTTTCCACATAAGCTCCAGTGCTCTTCCCTCCAAGTGCCCTCCTCCATGGCCATCACCCCCTTCCCCTGTCCCCTCCCCCTTCAACCCTCAGTTCGTTTTCAGTATTCAAGAATCTCTCATGTTGCACTCTTTAAACACATATACAGTTATCTTTATATCTCAGTAAAGCTGGAGAAAAGAAATAAAATTAATGCATTGTCATTTTTATGATATGCATACATTTATGAAAGTATGTTTTACTTCCATAAAATAAGTTAATTACAAAGTACCTTAAAATTAAAGATTTAATTATCACAAATCTTTTACACATTCCAGAATTAAAAGATAAACCCTTACAAATATCCTCATGCTTCCTTTATTATAATAGGTTACATTTCAGGATTTTGCTAACTTAAAGGTGTCTTTTCTTTTGTAAATGTATTTATAAATAAACTTAATGTTTAAATACAAAATAAAACTTTAAAAATGACTTAGAACATTTCAAAAGAAATGTAGAAAGTCAGTAAGCAGTTAGGGACCTAGTAACAAGTAAGTTTTTGTTTTCCCATCTGAGTTGGAAATATAGCAGAGGTCACAATAATTAATGTACTTTAAGGATGAGCTAAATTTCAAGTCAAAAAACATTTTCGACGTTAAGCATGGACTGCTATCTCTACAACAAGTTTGTATACAGAATCCTTGAAAATAAGTACTTGCGCTCAGAGACAGATATCCTTCTGTATGTTTTTTCTGGGGATGTTGATTATATTGATATCTATTTTTTAGACAATAAAGAACATGAAGAGAATAAATAGAATAATATAAAGAACAATGTCAGGAGGGGGCAATCTTGTCAGAAGATATAAAAGTTTTTCCTAGTAACAGATTTTTAAGAAGCAAGAAGCAAGGTTAGGGGCGCTAGTGGGAACACTTGTATTTACTAATTACAAGCCTGTAAGGCAGGCTTTATACGTGGTTTTCTGTAATCCTCACAATAACTCCTTGAGGTAGGTATAATTACTCCCAGTTTTCAAAAATAAAGTACAGCTCAGAGAAATTACACAATTTGGTGGAGTTTACAAAGTTAGTGAGAGGTTGAAACAGAATTTGAATCCCAGTCTGGTTTTTCTTTTAATTTTTAACATTTATTTATTATTGAGAAACAAAGAGAGACAGAGCATGGGGAGCAGAGAGAAGAGGAGACACAGAATCCGAAGTAGGCTACAGGTTCTGAGCTGTCAGCACAGAGCCTGACACAGGGCTTGAACCCACAAACTGTGAGCTCATGACCTGAGCCGAAGTCAGACTCTTAGCCAACTGAGCCACCCAGGCTCCCCAAGTCTGTCCTTTCCTAAAGCATACATCTCTTTCCATTATAGGTAATGATTACTCCTTCAAACAAAGTCATTGAAATCAAGAACTGTTTTTAGCAATGGATCGCATTGCTTTTCAACAAACTTATAAATATGATCTGTAATCATATGTGTGACTTTTAAATAGTATTTGTTCTAGTGATATTTTTCATATTCCACACACCATAACCCCAATATCAAGAAAACTGGTGACTAACCCCAAGGTAAAAGCATATTAATGTATAAAGTATATTTTTAAATAGTTTAAAATAATATTGCATATGAATTGCAAAGCAAATTTTCAATGAATGTTTTCTCATAGAGATAAGTCAGACTAGTAACACAGAAATCCAACTGGATCTACAGAAAAGCCAGAGATATTAAAGGCAGCATGAACACACAAGGATTGAAAATATAGAGGGATTGAAATGAGAATGCACACATGCATTTCAGTTATCCTGGCACTATAAATAAATAGAAAGACTGAAAACCGAGTGAGAATAGTAGGATTCCATTGCTGTATGGCAACCGTAAATGTTTCTGTTTTTTGAAAATCACTTCTTATTCTGAGGTGCTTTTTCATCAATGATAATATGAGGACCATACTTTTACTTGTAACTCCTACCTCAGGAGCTTGTTTGCTGATCAAATATGTAAAAACGCTATGCAAAATAGTTTACAAATAAAAGACACCAGCAGTCTTCTTTAAAGCCTGGGATAAGCATAAACCATTAAAAAAGTCTCAGTTGTTTCCCACCCATGAGTAAGTTACTTAGATCTGTTCAGTAATGATAAAATCAATGCCACCAGGTGCTCTGAACCATGAATGCCTATGTCCTGTTACTCCCACAGGCCTGCAAAGTGGGCTTGTAAATACCATGGAGCTTAAATAAAAGGTCAAAGCATCTAAAAAGCACTCTCTCTATGTGGCAAAAATGTGCTCTGCTTTTTTTATATTTTGTGGCATCAAAATTTAAAAATGTATATGTATAGATGTACAGCATTACAATTCTTAAAAGTATGTACTTTTCTTTTAGTGAATGTCATAGTTTCAGAAAGAGATCATAAAAGAATTTCAGGCTTCTCTTTTTATCAGTTGCAAGAAATAGAAGGTGATTTTGGAAAACTTAAATAAAAAGTAGTTCATCAAAAATAATTGGAGAAGTTATCATACTAACAGAAACCAATGCAATTGGGAAGCCAAAAAACAAGAGGCCCCAACACAGTTTTGTAGCCCCAAGACAGATCAGGCTGCTACTACACCTACCAAATGCCATTACTTAGAATTTACTTATGAATTTAACAAGTATCTTTCCAGGAAATACTGCATAGAAGAGACAAATGTAGGTACTGGGAATGTAGGACTGAAGAAAACAATGTCCCTGTAGTCATGGAATTTACATGTCAATGAGAGATTATAATATACAAGGAAATACACAATAAACCAAAAATTTGAGATTGTCATAATTCATGAGACAAAGAGTAAAGAAGTCTTAAAGAGATGAAGAGAGATGGGATAGAGGGTAGAGGATTATAAATAATGAGGTCAATGATAACTAATCTCAGATTGTCCTCTCAACATTTAGAGTGTTTCCAGTTGATTAGCATTACATCATGGGCCTAGTCCCCAGTTGGATATGGTGAGGAGACAATGAAGTAGTCTCTCCATCTTCTGTATTTGGATATTTTAATCTTTCAGTAAGATTAACCTCCAAGCGAAATCAGAAAGATTGTAGAAAATTAGGAAGAATACAATAAAAAAAATATGACAAATGTATGTTAAACTTTGCCAATCAGTTGTTTTCTCTGCATTAGATAATGAGTTGGGAGGAATATAATCAATCTTTAAATTTGCTACCCTTCCTTGGAGTCAGCTAAAGAGAGGGAAGGAAAGTAGCAGCTAGATCCTAGCAAGCACTATACTGCAATTATCTTTGCCAATTTTTTTTTCTGACAACTCAATTTAACAAGTATTTTATTGATCACTTTCTGCAAAGTATTAAACATTTTTATATCTTTCTACTCAGCTTTCAGAGAGGCAGCATAGTTAGGTATCTTTAATATAATAACCACTGAAGCCTGGTTTGTTCCAAACAAGTCAACTCTAATGGGAATTCAGAAACCTGGTTGATACCATCTTATAGATCCAAATAAACAACCATCAAACACACAAAAAATGCTTATTATGCAGATTGAATGAGTCTTACTTTAGTTTTTAAAATGGTTCTGACATGCAGCAGAGTTGGGTGTTTATCCCAATAATCTTGTACTTTTTCAAATAAACATTTGCATATAAATTGCCTTGAAGAATATGTTATCAAGTCAGAAGGTAAAGGAGACTGAATTAATTTTAATCCTACTTGAGCTTTGCAGGTCTGAAGTTTACTACTAAAGCAGTATCTCTTGAAAACTTTAAAATTTGTGAATATAGTTCTTGGTTCTTAGGTTTTAAAACTTTCAACAGCATCAGTAGCACAGAATAACACACTTTAAATATGTTCATATGTATGCACTGCACCTCTTCCCTAGAAAATATATTGACATTAAATTCTGCTTGCAGAGAAGGAATACTGTGTTAATCTTTTCATGTTCTCTAAACTAAATAAGGCTTTCTAACCCTCGTTATATTAACTGTGAAAAGCTGGCTTTTTAATATTGACCAATTGAAAATGACTGATATGGTTAATGGTAATAAAAGTTTTCAAGTAGCTAGTTTACTTCTTGTTCTCAAAAACTCAAATTTTCTTAAGTCTCCATATTCTTCTATAAAATATCACTATTAAAGTAAAAAAA
>PJEM01013523.1:0-40383 GCA_004023845.1 Helogale parvula | reverse complement strand
CAGTGATTTCATTCTTTTGGGACTTTTCTCTTCTTCTCAATCAAGTCTAGTTTTCTTTTCCTTTATAGTCATCATTTTTATTATGACTGTAACAGAAAACACAGTCATGATCCTCCTTATCCTCAGGGACTCAAGACTTCACACTCCGATGTACTTCCTGCTGAGCCATCTGTCTTTTATGGACATCTTGCATATTTCCAACATTGTTCCCAAAATGGTCACTGACTTTCTGTCAGGCAACAAAACTATTTCATTTGTAGGTTGTGGCTTCCAGGTATTTCTATCCCTCACCCTACTGGGCGGCGAGTGCCTTCTCCTGGTGGCAATGTCTTATGATCGCTATGTAGCCATCTGTCATCCCCTGCACTATCCTGTTCTTATGAATGACCCTGTCTGCGTTATGATGGCTGGAGGGTCATGGCTCATCGGAACTGTCAACTCCATAGTCCATACAGCGTATGCACTCCACTTTCCCTTCTGTGGCTCAAGAGCTATTGATCACTTTTTCTGTGAAGTCCCTGCCATGTTGAAGCTGTCCTGTGTGGACACAACACTCTACGAACGAGGAGTTTATGTAAGTGGTTTAATTTTTCTGCTTGTCCCTTCCTCCCTAATCTTCGCCTCCTACGTCCAAGTTCTCCTTACTGTCCTTCAAATGAAATCATCAGAAGCACGGAAAAAGTCATTTTCTACCTGTTCCTTCCACATGATGGTGGTCACAATGTACTATGGGCCTTTTATTTTCACATACATGAGACCCAAATCATACCACACTCCAGGTCAGGACAAGTATTTGGCAATATTCTATACCATTCTCACCCCCACACTCAACCCCATCATCTACAGCTTTAGGAATAAAGATGTCCTAGAGGCAATGAAACATATGCTCAAAAGTAACTTTATCCATTAACAATAGTAAGAAAAATACATGAAGTATGTGTTTTTTATATTAATATAAAAACAAAATCAGTTTCTATCACATCAAGCATGGAAAGAAGTGGATATTTCCAAAGCCTGATAATAATGAAGTTCCTCAGGTATTGGTTTAGAAACACATGCAATCTAAGGGCACCTGTGTGGCTCAGTCGGTTAAGCTTCTGACTTCATGTCAGATCATGATCTTGTGGTTCATTTGAGCCCCACATCAGGCTGTGCTGACCGCTCAGAGCCACGACCCTGCTTTGGATTCTGTGTCTCCCTCTCTCTCTACCCCTCCCCTGCTCGCATTCTGTCTCTCTCTCAAAAGTAAGTAAACATTAAAAAAAAATTAAAAAGAAACACATACACCTAAAAATATATTGTTTCTTCCCTCTAAAATCCTAAGAAAGTGTAAATATTATATTTTATACTATAGTCATATTTTATGGGATCTACCAACATTTCCATAGAACTTTTGTATTTTATGAAACAGTAAAATTTTAATTCCACTATTAGAACCAGTTATCAAAAATTCATTAAAATATAGACAAAATAGGTGCAGGTGTTCAAACAGTAAAAACTTCTAGTTATAAAATATATAAGTTAAAAAATAAGTAAGTTCTGCAATGTAATGAACAGCAAGGTGACTCTAGTTACAATGTTCTATTGTACATTTGTATTTATGGAATAACAGGTTTTACAAGTTCTCATCAGAAGAAAATGCCTTGTAACTATGTGTGGTGATAGGTAGTTACTAAATTTTTTGTGATAATCACTTTACTACATACATATAGTAGATATATATAAATGTATGTATATATATAAAATTATTATGCTGTATACCTAAGTATAGTAAAATTATATCAACTATATATCAGTAAGACAAAGAAATCAATTAATGTGTATTTAATAGTATTTATTCACCATGTGTTATCTATTATTATTAAGTATGTAATTTAATATAGTAATACATATTAATACATTTAATATAGTCATATGTTAAATATTATGTACTTGATAATATTTAAGTTATTAAATAAATCCAATTTCTATTAATATGGATTATATTATCTTATTATTATATTATAGTGAAAACACATAGTTTTGAAATCCATGACTTCTGTTTTCTTACACAATGATGTTAGCAAGTACTGTATGTAAGAATCTCCATGTATCCTTCAGCCATTTTGAGTTAATGTTTGTGTATAGTGGAAGAAAGTGGTCTAGTTTCATTCTTCTGCATGTTGCTCACCAGTTCTCCCAGCACCACCTGCTAAAGAGGCAGTCTTTTTTCTATCGGATACTCTTTCCTGCTTTGTCAAAAATTAATTGGCCGTACATTTGTGGGCCCAGTTCTGGGTTCTCTCTTCTATTCCATTGGTCTATGTGTCTGTTTCTGTGCCAATACCATACAATCTTGCTGATGACAGCTTTGTAGTAGAGGCTAAAGTCTGGGATTGTGATGCCTCCCGTTTTGGTTTTCTTCTTCAATATTACTTTGGCTATTCGGGGCCTTTTGTGGTTCCATATGAATTTGAGGATAGTTCGTTCTAGCTTTGAGAAGAATGCTGGTGCAATTTTGATGGGGATTGCATTGAATGTGTAGATTGCTTTGGGTAGTAATGACATTTTCACAATGTTTATTCTTCCGATCCATGAACAGGGAATGTTTTTCCATTACTTGGTGTCCTCTTCAATCTCTTTCATAAGTTTTCTATAGTTGTCATCATATAGGTCTTTGACATCCTTGGTTAGGTTTACTCCTAGGTATTTTATGGTTTTTCGTGCAGTCATGAATGGGATCAGTTTCTTGATTTCTCTTTCGGCTGCTTCATTTTTGGTGTATAGGAATGCAACTGATTTATGTACATTGATTTTGTACCCTGCAACTTTATTGAATTTATTGATCAGTTCTAGAAGGCTTCTGGTGGAGTCTGCTGGGTTTTCCATGTAGAGTATTAGGTCATGTGCAAAAAGTGAAGGTTTGACTTCTTCTTTGCCAATTCTGATGCCTTTTATTTCCTTTTGTTGTCTGATTGCTGATGCTAGGACTTCCAGCACTGTGTTAAACAACAGTGGTGAGAGTGGACACCCCTGTCTTGTTCCTGATCTCAGGAGGAAAGCTCTCAGTTTTCCCCACTGAGGATAATATTGGCTGTGGGCTTTTTATAAACTGCATTTATAATGTTTAGGTAAGTTCCTTCTATTCTGACTTTCTCAAGGGTTTTTATTAAGAATGGGTGCTGCATTTTGTCAGATGCTTTTTCTGCATCTATCAACAGGATCATATGCTTTTTTTCCTTTCTTTTGTTAATGTGATGGATCACACTGTCGGATTTGAGAATATTGAACCAACCTTGTAACCAAGGAATGAATCCCACTTGATCATGATGGATAATTCTTTTTATATGCTGTTGAATTTGATTTCCTAGTATCTTGTTGAGTATTTTTGCATCTGTATTCATTGAGGATATTGGTCTGTAGTTCCATAAAACTCCCTTATGACCCAGCAATAGCACTGCTCGGGATTTACCCAAGAGATACAGAAATGCTGATGCATAGGAGCACATGTACCCCAATGTTCATAGCAGCACTGTCAACAATAGCCAAAGCATGGAAAAAGCCTAAATGTCCATCACCTGATGAGTGGATCAAGAAGATGTGGTATATATTCACAATGGAGTACTACATGGCAATGAGAAAGAATGAAATATGGCCATTTGTAGGAAAGTGGATGGACCTTGAGGGTGTCATGCCAAGCGAAATAATTCAGGCAGTGAAGGACAGATATCATATGTTTGCCCTCATAGGTTTAACAGGAAAACAGGAGAAACCTAATGGAGAACCAGAGGGAGGGGATGAGGGAAAGAGAGTTGGGGAGAGAGAAGGATGCAAAACTTGAGAGACTATTGAATGCTGACAATGAACTGAGGGTTGAAGAGGAAGAGGGAGGGGGGAAAAGAGGTGGTGGTGATGGAGGAGGGCACTTATGGGGAAGAGCACTGGGTGTTGTATGGAAACCAATTTGACAATAAACTATTTAAAAAAAATAAATGTAAAAAAGGAGACCAACAGCTTTCCTAGAAAGTAACCTAGGAGGAAACTAGAAGTTCTTGAGTATGACAATGAGCTTTAGGTAACAATGCCAAGGCAAAATTTATTTTTTTAATTGACAAATTAGAATTCAAAAATAAATATTTATTCTCTATGAGAGGGGGGAACAATCAAAGGAATGAGAAGCAAGCCCCAGACTCACAGAAATATTTTTTTAAAAAAGAAAGAAATCTTTATAAAAGGCACATCTGATAAATGTTTTCTAAATATACAAAAGTATTAAAATCAACAATGAGAAAAACAAATTAATTAATAAAATAAAATAAAGACCTTGATAGACACCTCACTAAAGAGAATAAACAGATGGCAAAAAAGCATATATAACAATGCCACACATTAAAAATCATCAGGGATATGCAAATTAAAACAGAAATAAGATATCACTACATACCTATTTGGTCTAAATCCAGAAAACTAACAGGATTAAATGCTTGTGAAAATATGGCACAATAGAAACTATTACTTGTTGCTGGGAGGGTTGCAAAATGACACAACAATCTTGGAAGATAGTTTGACAGTTTCTCAATAAAGAAACTAATTTTTTAGTTTTTGTTAATTTTTTTTTTTTTTTTGCTTATTTTTGAGGGACAGAGACAGCGCGAGCAGGGGAAGGGCAGAGAGAGAGGGAGACACAGAATCTGAAGCAGGCTCCAGGCTCTGAGTTGTCAGCACAGAGCCTGATGGGGAACTCAAACCCACAAACTGTGAGATCATGACATGAGCCAAAGTCAGACTGAGCCACCCAAGCGCCCCAGCTGAGCCACCCAGGCACCCCTCTTTATGATTATTAATTTAAAGTATTTATCAATATATTGCTTATCTCTTTCATTTAATGCTTTAACTGTGATTTGGCCTTGTACATTCATTTAAGTCATATTCTTTTGTTGCCTCATTTTGTTTGTTTCACAGATTTGTTGGCATCCAAACTACAGCTTAGCACCTCTGTTAGTCCCTTGGTCTCACTTCTTATTATCTTCTCTCCTTCACTGCATTCCAGCCATGGTGAACAAAAGATAAATTAAGTATATAACACCAACTCATTTTTCCTGTCTTGTATCCTTAGCCTAGAATTCCTTTATTCTCACTTCCTTTGGGTCTTTATACAAAGTTCCAGACCATGATATATAAAATAGTAATATTTCCCAATACTTTACCTTCATTTTCCTTGACATATTTTTCTTCTTAGTAATTATTTCCATCGAATAGCACATTGATTATATTTATTTGTATTTCTTGTGTTTGTGGTTTTTTGTTTGTTTTCTCTTTTATTTATTTATTTTTTTTATTTAAATAGTTTATTACCAAGTTGGTTTCATATAACACCTATGGCTCTTCCTTGCAAGGATGCCCCCTACTCCCCCCTCACTTCAATCACTCCGTTCCACTCCCCACATCCTCCTCAGTCCTCAGTTTGTTCTCAGCATTCAAAAGTCTCTCATGATTTGCCTCACTCCCTCTCCCCAACTCTTTCCCCCTATTTCCCTTCCCCTGGTCCCATTAGGATTCTCCTGTTAGACCTATGAGTGAAAACATATGGTATCTATCCTTCTCCGCCTGACTTATTTCGCTTAACATGACACCCTTGAGGTCCATCCACTTTGCTACAAATGGCCATATTTAATTCCTCCTCATTGCCATGTAGTACTCCATTGTATATATATACCACATCTTCTTGATCCATTCATCAGGTGATGGACATTTAGGCTCTTTCCATGATTTGGCTATTGTTGAAAGTGCCACTATGAACATTGGAGCACATGTGCCCCTATGCACCAGAACTTCTGTATCCCTTGGGTAGATCCCCAGCAGTGCTATTTCTGGGTTATAGGGGAGTTCTATGGATAGTTTTTTGAGGAACCCCCACACAGTTTTCCAGAGCAGCTGCCCCAGTTTACATTCCCATCAACAGTGTAGGAGGGTGCCCGCTACTCCACATCCTCGCCAGCATCTATAATCTCTTGATTTGTTCATTTTAACATTATTCTCAAAACTAGAACAAACTACCTTAAAATTTGTATGGAACCACAAACACACACACACACACTAATAGCCAAAGTAATATTGAAGAAGAAAACCAAAACGGGAGGCATCACAATCCCAGACTTTAGCCTCTACTACAAAGCTGTCATCATCAAGACAGTATGGTACCGGCACAAAAACAGACACATGGACCAATGGAATAGAATAGAGAACCCAGAACTGGACCCACAAGTGTATGGCCAATTAATCTTTGACAAAACACGAAAGAGTATCCAATGGAAAAAAGACAGCCTCTTCAACAGGTGATGTTGGGAGAGCTGGACAGCAACATGTCGAAAAATGAAACTAGACCACTTTCTTACACCATTCACAAAATAAACTCAAAATGGATAAAGGACCTGAATGTGAGACAGGAAAGCATAAAAACCCTAGAGAACAAAGTAGAAAATTGCCTTCTAGACCTCAATCACAGCAATTTCCTCCTCGACACATCCCCAAAAGCAAGGGAACCAAGAAGAAAAAATGAGCTGTTGGGACCTCATCAAGATAAAATCTTCTAGAATGCAAAGGAAACAATCAAGAAAACTAATAGGCAACCATCAGAATGGGAAAAGGCAGTGGCAAATGGCATATCAGATAAAGGACTAGTATCCAAAATCTACAAGGAGCTTACTAAACTCCATACACGAAAAATGAATGATCCAGTGAAAAAATGGGCAGAAGACCTGAACAGACACTTTTCCAAAGAGGACATCCAGATGGCCAACAGGCACATGAAATGATGCTCAACATCACTCATCATCAGAGAAATACAGATCAAAACCACACTGAGATACCACCTCACACCAGTCAGAGTGTTTTTTTTTTTAAGTGTCGGTATGCCTGCCACAAAGTAAGCCCCATTATGGCAGATATTTTTCCTGTTTTGTTCACTGCTGTATATTCAATGCCTAAAAGGCTGTTTGAGAGGTAATATGACTGTATAAATATCTATAGAACTGATGAAAAATTACCTATTATGAATCCACCAGTTTCCAGATATGCTAGAACTTTGCTTAAAATGGGAACCTTTTGTTTTCTTCAGGGAAAACGTGCCAGTCTCCAGGCAGTACAGAATTATATGGCCATTTATAACCTAAGCATGAAGAAAATTCTCCTTCTTTATGGGTAGACTGATCCCACTCTTCTCTTCATGTTCACAATGGGAAGCCTTATGGAGACATAAATTGGCCACAACATGACACCAATCCTTAGGCAAAGCTCAAAGTAGCAAATAGTTTTAAGAAAGCAATTACTAGGAGAGAGGGGAATTGCCCATCCCGTCCCACTTCCTGTGAGAAATGTGTGGGGGAAAGGTAAGGGAAAGATAGAATAGAGAGGGGGAGAGTGCATTGCTTTGTTAATAGAGTGTACTTCATTATCTTATCAGAATCCCGTGGTGATGGCAATGTTACAGATAGACAAAGAAACTGTTTCTTGCTTTGCAAGGAAAAAAATTGCCGTTATCTTTTCCTGACCCCAGAGAAAATGAGCATTAATAGCAGTAATTCTAGCTGATGTAACAGATTCCCTTCTTGGGTCCCAGTGCTTTAATACAATAAAATTGTATAATCTGTTCATGAAAGTCCAGCATATAAGTATGTAGTGGGGCACATAGTTAGACACTTCTTGCAGTTACCCAATGATCCAGGCTGACAGATGTACTGCCATCTTCAACATGTGACCCTCAAGATTAACCGGGCAGTGATGAATGTCTAACAAAAGACAGTGAAAGACTATGTGAGATGTTCTTAGGGACCAGGCATGGAGGTGGCAAATGTCACATCCATCATCAATATCCCATTTGTCAGAACCTGGTTTTACATCATGTCTTACTAACAAAGAATCTGGGAAACATTGCCTAGCTATGATCTCAGAAAAAAAAGAATAAAGTGGATTTGGTGAATACCCAGCTAAGTGGTTGTGTAGTTTGTCTTGGCACATGGAGCCAATAACACAGTCACAGTTTACCACTAAACTCTTGAAGGGGAGAAACTCCTAAAGGGACTATGTCAACAGGAGCAAGGTACAATGAGAGGATAATTGCAATTCCTAAGTGCCAGCAACTAGATTTGATCTCGACTAATTTATTTATTTACCATCAAAATATACATTAAATCTGTTTCTCACTGTTTGCTACTCCTCAACTCTGCTATCATGTAAACAAAAATAATTTTTAAAAGTTTTATCTACACAGCGTCAGTAATACTTTGTAATATCTGTAATGTGTTTATCAGTTGAGAAAGTTGCAAATCTATTCTAATTAGAAATCAAATAATGCCAAAATGTGGTTGTCTAGAATAGTTACTTTTAGGGCATCCTAAGAATATTGAGTGCCATTCTTAAATAAAAGCAATGGGGACTAAGAAATGTTTATTTCCTGGGCTGCTATTACTGTTAAAGATTTACCACTCATAATTTATCAAGTCAAGTGTTACATAATGTGTGCATCTAATGTGCCAGGAACTGTGCTAGATGTCTGTGTCCAAAAGTCACATAAAAGGCATATTATATTAAATTTATTTTTGAATGTTAGGGGTTACAGACTTGTAAGTTTAGTATATTTTAGAAAGTCAAGGAAGACTTCCCTGATAAAGCTTTATTTAAGCTGAAACCTGGAATATAGGGAAGAGCAAGTCAAGGTGGAAGGAATGTAATTTCATGATAAGGAATGTTAGATGGGATTTTTGAAGTTGAAAAGTGTTTATGGTAACAAATGACCCAATAAAAGTGTTGGCGATATTAGCTTGCAGGTAAGGGAGAATGATAGGGAACGGATTTGAAGGATTCTTTCCTTGAGTTTTCCTATAAGCAGAACCTGATACAGTTATTTGTGAGATGATCTCAGGAAGCAAAAGTGATGTTGTGCAGAGAATGACACAGAGAAGGGGGGAAGGGAATCAACATAAGATTTTCAAATCAAAGTTGTTGCTGTGTGCAACACGAATTCTGTTTTGTTGGCACTCCTGAGGAGCATACAAAATTCTTTTTAGAGTTATCCAACTGATGGTCCTAAAAAATGTTTCCCGATTAATTTCAATTGTTTTGGACCAATGGTTGCTTCCAGGAGGAAAATTCCAAAATGGTACCCACAATTCCAGACTATAATACAACAAAACTTAAGTCTGAGTATATGATAACTACACATTGCACAAGTCATGGAGTGATTGGAGGAGGGGGAAATCACCTCTTTTTCCATCCAGTTTATAAGAGTGCCATGTAGCATCTCTTGATTCAGTACATAGACTACCCCTTTGCTCTTAAGCTAGAATCTTAAATAAAGATTTCCAAAAAATCGGTTTTCCAATGTTTTGGTCCAAGATGGTGATATAGTAAGACCTTGAGCTCAAATCTTTCATGACACACCACACCAACATCTACATAAAAAGCAATTTCTTCTACAGAGTAAATGAGGGCTGACTGAACAGGTCCCTCACAAAAAAAGCTACAGAACATAATAGAGGAGAGATGGAGACATGGAAACAATGCTGATTCTGCAGACTACATAGGGAGAGAGGATACTGAAAGACTGAGTCTATATTTGTCTGCCCTTAGGCATAGGGAAAAAATCCGTGGTTTAAAAGGGGAGCTTATTTGGAAGTACTTCCATTTTATTCCCCACAGTGACTACACCAATTTAAATTCCCACCAATGATTCACAAGCATTCTTTTTGCTTCATTTCCTTGCCAACACTTGTTATATCTTGTCTTTTTTTTAATTTAGCCATTCCAACAGGTGTATGGTGATAGCTCATTGTAGTTTTGATAATATTTTCACTATTAAGTATTTACCAAAGGAAAACCAAAGCAATGACTCAAAAGCAAAAAAAAAATACTCAAAAGGATACTTGTACCCCTATATTTATCGTAACATTACTTACAAGAACCAAGATATGGAAGTAACATAAATGGCATCAAGAGATTAATGGATTATATATATATATATATGAAATTATATATTATATGAATTAATAATGGATTATATATATACACGCATATATATGAGATTATGCCATTTGAGACAACATCAGTGAACCTAGAGGGTAAAATTCTAAGTAAAATAAGTCAGACTGAGAAAGACAAGTAACATGATTTCTCTCATATGTGGAATCTGAAAAAAAGGGAAAAACAAACAAATCCATAAACAGACTTCTAAATACAGAAAACAAACTGATGGTTGCCATTGGGGAGGGAGTTGAGGTCTGAACAAAACAGGTGAAAGGGAGTGGGAGATCCAGGCTTCCAGCTATGGAATAAAAAAGTCAAGGGGATAGAAAGCATAAGGGATATAGTCGATCATTTTGTAATAGTGATGTACAAGGACATGTGCATGGAGCACCTAGGGCCACCACACCTTACACCTGGGGGAGCTCTATCAATCCTTCCAGGGTGCTTACACTTGTGGGATACCATAGCATGATGTATAAACTTGTTAAATGACTATTTTGTACACATGAAACTAATGTACCATTGTATGCCAACTATACTCAAATAAATAATACAAAAAAGTGTGCAACTAGATTGTAAATGAACTAATCTTCTACTGAAATTGAGGGTGAGAACATGGTCTAAGCATCCTAGCACTCCTGCCACCTGAGTAATCCACAGGTACTTAGCCCACACAAATTCAGGATGCTCTGGGAAGCAGAAAAATGTCATGATTTAAAAAAGAAACTATAGTGTAAAGTAGCCGTCCTTAGAACTCCACCAAACAGTAAGGGAGCTGCTAAAAATCTCTCTGGAGTCAGTGGAGCAGGTGAGTGTTTATTTACATTCTTCCTCCATTTTACAGCAGGGATGGGAGCAGAGTCTCGACACCCAAGCCAGCCAGCTGTCTTGGTAAACATGAGCCCCCAGTACACACCATGGCCACAGCATGGCACTCAATCTGAAACCTGTACACAGCATCCACTATAGCTCCAGTTTTCTCGCAGACACAAAATATCCTGGGCACTTTAGGCTTATACCTGCTTCAGTTCAGAGGACATGCCAGAGAAACCCACCCCACATGGAGCACTCTGAGACTTATAAGCCCAAATCTGCTTCACTTCCAGCTTTCCTTCCCCTTTCCCCTCCCTGAAGGGTGCCTGGGACTTCCTGGCCCATTACATCAGCTCCAATCGGCCTGCCAAGGTGTTCGACCAGGTACACCATTAGCCTATGCTTAGTTCAGTTTTAGCCATTTTGCCAGGATTTTCTTTGTGTGGAAAGCCCTGAGAAAACCCCAGTTCAAGAACATTTCTTTTCTAGGAGTCCCACTAAAGAGTGCCCAGGAATGTGGAGCCACGCCTGTGACAGCCACAGCCAGACAACGCCTCCGGCACATCCACTCTACAAAGAAGACATTTATGCGACGCCATCCTTTCAAATTTAGGAAAGTTAACTATTCCATCTATCATAAACACGAACACAGAGAGTCAAACAAAATAAGGAGACAGAGGAATATGCTCAAAATGAAGTGGTAAAAAAATCCTCCCTAGAGTGGAACTCAGTGAGAATTTCAACAAAGCACAATATATATACCACACCACACCACACCACACCACACTCTATTTGCCTGGATAAAGAGTACAATAACTGAGGTGAAGGATACAGTAGAGGAAATCAAGAGCAGAGTAAAAGATGGAAAAAAAAAATCAGTGAACTGGAGGAAGGGTAATGGAAAGCACCAAAGCTGAACAACAAAAAGAAAAAGATAATGAAATGAGGGTAGTTTTATGGAATCTGGGACAACATCAAGCAAATTATCATTTACATTATATGGGTTCAAAAAATATGAGAGAAAGGGACACAAGTCTTATATGAATAAATAATATCTAAAAAGTATCATAACCTGAGCAAGGAAACAGACATCCAGGTCCAGAAAATTCAGAGTCCCAAACAAGACTATCCAAGCAAGTCAACACTGAGACACATAGAAAGTAAAATGTCAAAGATTAAAGAGAGAATTAAAAGCACTGAAAAAAAACAAACTACTTACATACAAAACAAACCTCATCAAGCTATCACCTGATTTTTCAGAAGAAATTCTGTAAGCCAGGAAAGATAGGCATGATATTTTCAAAGCACTTAGAAGAAAAGAGTCAACAATAATTAATAGGCTATCCAAAAGGTTATCATTCAAACTGAAAGAGAGATAGTTTCCCAGAAAAGCAAAAACTAAAGAGGTTTATCACCAGTACATTGGTGAAAAGAAAAGGCTCTAATTTGAAGTAAGAAGATTATAAAATGAGGGGTGCCTGAGTGGGTCAGCCAGTTAATCCTCCAACTCTTTTTTTAATATTAATTATTTTTTTATGAGAAAGAGATAGACCACAAGTGAGGCAGGGGTGTAGAATGAGAGGGAGACACAGAATCCAAAGCAGGCTCCAGGCTCTGAGCTGTTAGCCCAGAGCCACATGTGGGGTTCAAACGCATGACCCATGAGATCATGACCTGAGGTTAAGTCGGACGTGTAACCGACTGAACCACTCAGGTGCCCCAAGCTTCTGACTCTTGATCTTGGCTCAGGCCTGATTTCATGGTTTGTGAGTTCAACTCCTGCATTGGGCACTGTGCTGATAGCACCAAACCTGGCTGAACTTCTTTTTCTCCCTCGCTGCCCCCCATCTCTCTCTCTCTCTCTCTCTCTCTCTCTCCCCCCCTCTTTCTTTCTCTCTCTCTCTCTCTCAAAATAAAGAAATGAACAATTAAAAAGAACGTT
Organism: Helogale parvula; assembly: GCA_004023845.1. NCBI lineage: Eukaryota > Metazoa > Chordata > Mammalia > Carnivora > Herpestidae > Helogale > Helogale parvula. The sequence goes on along the minus strand of PJEM01013523.1, from coordinate 27,629 downwards.
AAAAGACAAAATTGTAAAATCAATTACATCTAAAAAAATTAGAAGCCTCACAAAATAGAAAGAAGTAAAGCATGAAAACATATATAATTCAATGAGAGGGGTTGTAAAAATGAAGTTATTTTAAGAATGTGAGCCAATTTAAATGACTATCAACTTAATATAGTCATCTATATATTGAGGATATCTGTTAACTTCATGTTGACCAAAGATAAAATACACTAATAGACACACAAAAAATAAAGGGAACAGGAGTGCCTTAATGGCTCAGTCAGTTAAGTGTCCAACTCTTCTTTTAGCTCAGGTCATGATCACAGTTCACAGGTTCAAGCCACACATTGGGCTTTGTGCTGCTAGCATGAAGTCAGCTAGAGATTCTCTCTCTCTCTCTCCCTTCTCTACTTTCTTTCTCTTGAAATAAATAAATAAACATTAAAAAATAAAAATAATAAAGAGAAAATAATACAAGCATAACAATAAAATCAATATTCAATCCTAGGGAAAAACAGTAAAAGAAAATGAAAGTTACAGAAAGAACACACACACACACACATATGCGTGCTCACACATACACACAAATAAAAGGCAATATTATGAAAAAAATTATGTAACAATAAATGGAACAAACTAGACCACGAATAAATTTCTAGAAACATACAATAATTCAAAAGTAAATCAGGAAGAAATAGACAATTTGAATACACTAATAACTGGTAATAACATTAAGTCAATAATTTAAAACTCCCATCAAACACTAGTTCAAGATCAGAAGAATTCACAAAGTCTACCTAATATTTTAAGTAGCTAATACCTGTTCTTCTCAAACTATTCCAAAAAATAGATGAAAAAACAAAATTTCTAAATATATTCTACTCAGTCAGTTTTAATCTGATTTTAAAAACCAGACAATAACATTACAAGAAAAACATACATCTAATTAACATAAGAAAAATGTTCAACAAAATGTCAGCAATAATTCACCAATAAATTACAAAGATCTTTCAGCATGATCAAGTTGAATATATTGCAAAGATGCAAGTAGAATTCAGAGAAGACATCCAGATGGCTAACAGACACAAGAGAAGCTGCTCAACATCAGTCATCATCAGGAAATACAAATCAAAACCTCAATAACATACCACCTCTTACCCAACAGAATGGTTAAATTAACAACACAAGAAACAACAGATGTTGGCAAGTATATGGAGAAAGGCGAACCCTCTTACACTGTTCTTGGAAATGCTAACTCTTGAAGCCACTGTCGAAAACAGTATAGAGATTCCTCAAAAAGTTAAAAATAGAACTAATCTACACCCCAGTAATTTCACTAGTGGTATTTACCCAAAGTATGCAAAATACTAACTTTGTCAGACAAAGACAATTGCCTTATGATATCACTCATATGTAGAATTTAAGATACAAAGCAGATGAACATAGGAAAAGCAGGGATAAGAGAAAGAATGCAAAACACAACTGACTCTTAACTATAAGAAACAAATTGAGGGTTTATGGAGGGGTGATGAGTGGAGGATGGGCTAAGTGGGTGGTGTGTGTTAAGGAAGGCATTTTTTTTTTTTGAGCACAGGGTGTTATATGTAAGTGATGATTCACGAAATTCTACTCCTGAAACCAATATTATATTATAATGTTAACTAACTAGAACTAACTAGATAGATAGATGATAAATTATTCAGCCATAAATAAGAATGGGATCTTACCATTTTGAGAAAATGAATGGCCCTACAGTTAATTTTGCTATGTGAAATAAACCTGACAGAATAAGACAAATGCCATATAATTTCAACTATGTGTGGAATCTAAAAATCAAAATAAATGAGAAAAGAACAAAAACAGAAACAGACTCAAAAATAGAGAAACCAAACTGCAAGGGAGGAAAACATTACAGAGATGAATGTAATATTAAAATGGGATTAGACAGTACAAACTCCCAGCTGTAAAATAAATAACTCATGAATAAAAAGACCCATTCATGTTGTCACAAGTGGGAGGATTGTTTTTTTCCTTTTACGACTAAGTAGCATTTCATTGTGTGTGTGTGTGTGTGTGTGTGTGTATGCATTTCTTTTTTTTTTTTTAAATAGTTTATTGTCAAATTGGTTTCCATACAACACCCAGTGCTCTTCCCCATACGTGCCTTCCTCCATCACCACCACCTCTTTTCCCTCCTCCCCCTTCCCCTTCAACCCTCGGTTCATTTTCAGCATTCAATAGTCTCTCAAGTTTTGCATCCCTCTCTCTCCCCAACTCTCTTTCCCTTTTCCCCTCCCCCTGGTCCTCCATTAGGTTTCTCCTGTTCTCCTGTTAGACCTATGAGGGCAAACATATGGTATCTGTCCTTCTCTGCCTGACTTATTTCGTTTAGCATGACACCCTCGAGGTCCATCCACTTTGCTACAAATGGCCATATTTCATTCTTTCTCACTGCCATGTAATACTCCATTGTGTATATATACCACATCTTCTTGATCCACTCATCTGGTGATGGACATTCAGATTTTTTTCATGTTTTGGCTATTGTTGACATTGCTGATTATCCATTCATCCATCAATAGACACATTTTTTCCATGTAACTATGCTACAATGACATGGAGGTACATATATATTTTTTTAAACAATAGTGGATTTTTGTTATCTTTCTTTAATATATAAAATTGCTGGATCATACAATATTTCAAGTTTTTTGAAAAATCTTCATATTGTTTTCCATAGTTGTTGCACCAATTTACATTTCCATCAACAGTGCATGAAAGGACCCTTTTCCCCAAAACCTAACCAAAAATGGCTATCCTCTTTTTTTCTGATGACAGCCATTCTAACAGATATGAGGTAATATCCCCTTGTGGTTTTAGTTTACATTTTTCTGATTAATCTGTTGAGCTTTTTGTTTTTTTAATGTCTGATGGCTATCTGCAGGTCTTGAGAGGGATTATATTTACCATGTAGATTACTTTGGGGGTATGGACATTTTAACATTTTAATTTTTTAATCCATAAGTAATAATATTTTTCCACCTATTTATACTTTTTCATTATTTTCATCAATATTTTATAGTTTTCTACATACATATCTTTAATCTCCTTGGTTAAATTCGTACCTAGGTGTTTTATTCTTTTTGCTGCAATTGTGATGTGATCATTTTTATAATTTCTCATTCAATATGTTTGTTGTTAGTCTATATAACACAACAGAGTTTTGTATGTTGACTTTGTTTCCTAATAATAAATGTTTATTAGGTGATCAGGTTCAGTTTTATTTCTTCTTTTTTCAATTAAGATGAATATTATATATTTTTATTGCCTAATGGTTTTTCTAGGACTTCCAATATGTGCCTTGTTCTTGATATTAGAAGAAAAGATGCAGGAGATATCAGGGCGTGGGCACGGCTTGTGGTTTTAGTGAGGGAGTAGAAGAGCACCGGGCTGGGTTCACTATTATTTTCTGTAATCAAAGTTAATTAAAGTCTGGGGACTGTGTTCCCTTAGGTCATTCACTACAAAGGTCTGGAAACTGTGATGACATATTACTTAGCAATCTACCAAGTTGGAACTTAGCTTATATACCAACTAGTATTTAGTATACCTAGTATTATAGAATCATAATCACTGGGCCTAATCTTAAAATGTATATCTCTCTATCAACATCAAGCCAATTGCAATTACTTTTCTACACAAAACGGTAGTCTAATGCTCCATAATGAGAAGATACAATTAATTACGGAATATCTAAAAGTGGTCTGCAATTCCAAGAGGCAGAGGTGTCCAGAGATAAGTAAAATTTAAAGCAGATATTAAACTGGCAAAAAAAAAAACACATTTTGAACCATAACTGGTAATGGAAATTCTGTAGAAAATTTTTATGCTTCTTGTTAAGGTTCACAGATGTCAGATTTTGGTGATTGTGCTTGGAAAAGAAAAAGTATCTGTGACAGTCTTAAATGAGTACTTTGTAGTACTCAGGATACAGGTCTAGGAGAAAGCTGTATGGAATGATATTTATGTTTGACTACCTATTATTAATGAAATTATTGTTTTATAAATACTCTTGTATGATGAAACCTGGCTTAATCTGTATCAGGTATCAGGAATCACTCATGACATTAAGTAAAACATTTGAGAATGAGAAATGCTACAATTTTAGATGCAAAGTTGATACATTCAAAGATGTGCCTAAACTCAGTAACCAAGTTAATATATTGATAATCTCTTGAATTTATCCTATTGCTTTTACAAAAAACTCTTTATTGACTAAGTTATGATTTCATTTGAATTTCCCTTATACACGCCTACATAGACATAACTTCAAATCATGCTAATAATAAGGGGATGCTATGTTCCTAAATTACATAAATATTCATAATTCTCAAGACTTTTTAAAAGGTCAGTAAATTTATTTCATTGAATTAAATTAGTTGATAAAATTATTTTGTTATTGTGGGAACAATTTAATAAATAATTCAAAAATTGTACTAAATGACAGTAGACTTTTCTATTCAGCTCATTATTGTCTGTAGTCTGGTTGTACCATGATTCATATTTTTTAATTCTTAACACACAACTGATAGTTTTGCTCCCCACTCCTAGGCAGCTAGTTACTTACTGAAAAGAATTTACAAAATGTTAAATAAATACTAAGTAAAAATGAATGAAATACATGTGGGTTATTTTTCTTTAATATTTGGTTCCAAGATCACTAAATATTGCATCTTTCACTCTGTTCTCTGTGTTATTAAAGTCTTTGCCGCTAGCATTCTAAAAGTTATGAAGCTGTTTACTTAGAACCTTGGAGAGCTGTCTGTCTTGTATAATTGAATGTTGGAGTACAGATCTAAAACAAATCACAAAACAGGGCTGCTTTAATGCCACTGATCATTATAACAACAGTAGATAAATTTTCAGCACTTGGAAAGTGTCATGTCTCACACACACCTAATTACAGAGGGCCTTTTATTATCTTTAATATAGAAAAAAAGATGTAAGATATTTTTAGCAGACAGATGAATTCAACACAAAATGCCAAGACATAGATAAATTTCTCAGCTCAGTGAAGGATATGATACACCAAGCCATGCATCATAACATAAACATACACCCAAGAGTTCCATGATATTATTCAGGAATGAAAAAATTGAAAACTTACAATTCAAAATGGTTTGAATAATAATTTGTGTAAGAATTATTTTTTTCTCCTTTATTTATGCAATGTAAGTTTTGTCAAAACAAACAAGCCATTTCCTCAGCCTTCAGACTTACATGAGTTGCTGGGTCCCAAGCTTCAATTGCATGATACAGCTGCAATTACATGTTACATCATTCTCCACCCTCGTCTTACTCAGATCGTTCTCTGTGTTGGTATTTCACCCTATAAGAGCCGTATGTTTTACTTTTCTGTGATTTGTTGACAAAAATGATCCTATATTTGAACTCACAGTTTACTGGAGAAATAGACCATGCCCTAATTCATTGTTGACTGCTGTAAAATTGAATGTACACACACACACACACACACACACAGAGTCAATAAATTTAGAATGACAAATGATTAAATGGTGAAGGATTTTCAAGAACTACTTTGTCACTTTCCTGAAATAATATAAACATTATTCTAGCAAGATTAGTGTTTAGGCTCAGTAAGGACAGAAAAAGATTAATGACTAGCTTCTTATTTTATATTTCAGCAGGCTTATGACTAAGCAAACAACAAATATCTTCCTAACACATTTTTGTCAGAAAAATAATCTAAATATACACATCCAGAAAAGAACCATCAATCTAAACCGAGGAGGTCAATGTTTTATATGATAAAAGTCCTTCTCCAATAATAGAGAACAGGATTTCCAGTGTTTTGATGGCCATGCTTCATCAATCCCATCTGCTAGGGAACACTGGTGCACATGGAACTTCCACATGTACAATTTTGTCCTACTTGGATTAGAGTGTCTTACTCTACTTTCACTCAGGTGTCCTGAGGAAAACAGCTTTAGCTCTCACCAGGAATGCAACTGTATTGAGGGTATTTGTCAAACATTCCACTTGGAAATGGGTCCTGCTTAATTCCATGAACTTTGTTGAACCTGTGGTTAATAAGTATTTATTGGACACATACTTTTTAAAGTTATTTTATCAATAATAATTATAATCTATTATATGTAAATATATTTTAATTTCTATAATAAATAATTATTATATAATTTATAACACATTAATTTAATTTATATTATAATTATATTAGTAAATTAAATGCTAAATTAAATTTATATTGATTTATAATAAATTATGTATTATGATAAATTATAGTTTATGGCTTCCAAGAAGGTCAATATCTGGCAATTTTTACACCTAAACTTATGTCATCATGAGAATTAGCCAAAAATAAATTAAAATGATGTCTCATTAATATTTTGTTAAATAATGTATTTGGAATTTTAAAGTGAAAATGAGTGAATTAATTTGATTTTTCTCTCTTTTTCCTTTTAAATATACAACACTTTAATAACTAGGGTCCATAACTATCAGACATAACATAAAATCTTAGATTCATATTTGTAGAAAATATATCCATAGTTTTTAGAAGATCCTCTAATAGAAACAAAGAAATAAATAAAAGAATAGAAAAGAAAAAAGAAAAAAAGAGAAAAATACACTCAACTGAAGCTAAAAGAAACTGAAGTTGATTATTTTTTCTAATTTATCTATTTAAGAAACATTTAAGCAATTGCTCATCAATAAGTAGTAAAAATATCTCTGATGGTAAATATTATGAGATCCTAAAGCTGGAAAGGAAGTTATACAATTTTACATCCACATGTTGATGTCAGACCTGTCCTGAATGTCAGCTGTTCTAATCCACTTGATTTGTTCCCCAGCCCTGTTCCATTTCTTTTAGAGGCATGGTGGGTGGAAACAAATCCTCAATAACCGATTTCATCCTTGTGGGACTCTTTCCTGAATTTCAGCATTCTGTTGTCCTCAACTTCATGATCATCGTTATCTACATCCTTGCCTTCCTGGGAAACATACTCCTGATTGTCCTAATTTGGGGAGACTCTCGGCTTCATACACCCATGTACATTCTCCTCAGTCAACTCTCCCTCATTGACTTGACTTTAACCTCCACCATTGTCCCAAAGATGGCTTCTAATTTTTTCACTGGGAAAAGAACCATATCATGGATTGGCTGCGGAACACAGAGTTTCTTCTTCCTGATGTTGGGAATGTCAGAATGTCTCATCTTGACTCTCATGGCCTATGACCGCTACGTGGCCGTCTGCCACCCATTGCGTTATCCTATCATTATGAGCCCCAGGTTCTGTATGCACATGGTTTTAAGTTGTTGGATTGGAGGCTCTATAAGTTCCTTTATCCATACAGTCTACCCGATGCACTTTCCCATCTGCGGGTCACGGGAGATCCACCACTTCTTCTGTGAGGTCCCGGTCCTCATCAAGCTCTCCTGTGAAGACACGTCAGTGTATCAGTTAGTGGTGGTGGTGACCAGCATCGTGCTGCTTGTTGTGCCTTTTAGTCTCATCACAGTGTCCTATACCCTCATCTTCCTCACTGTCTTTCGTATGAGCTCTGTCAAAGGTAGGAAAAAAACCCTGGCCACCTGTTCTTCCCATCTAACTGTGGTGAGTCTCTTCTTTGGCCCAAACATATTTATCTATATGACGTTCACTTCCTCCCATAGTGCAGAGCAGGACCAAGCTCTTTCTGTATTCAGCAATATCCTAACCCCCATGTTGAACCCTCTCATCTACAGCCTAAGGAACAAGGAGGTGGTGGCAGCTCTCAGGAAACTTATGGGGAAATGTGTGATATTTTAGTACTTGAACACTGTTCCCCAGCTGTGAGAAGGGTATATGTATAACATGGGCAAAGATGAAGTTGAAAACCTATTTGAAATACCAATATGGTGTGTGGTTTCAGGAAACAAAGGAGGTTGTGGCTTTATGTAAATAAAACTTTTCATATGTGATTATCTAGCATTCCAATGCAAGTTTTTTACTTATAAATGTCATTTGGACATTATTAAGTTAGAAAAAAGTTATTAAAATTCTTTTGCTTTTAAAATTAAGTTTCCTCTGAAATATCTGACATTATAAAAATTTTTTTGTAAATAAAATAAGAATCAATGTCTGGTTCTTAAACTGAACACAGATTTCTTGAGTCTGTTTGGTATTAAAAGTGGCAAGTTTAGTTTGGTATTAAAAGTGGCAAGTTTAGAGAAAGACAAGAAGAGAATGGAATAGCAGGATCCTGAGCTTGCCTCCTATCATGGATACAGTGAGGCAATAGCTACATCTATGCAACTGTCTCCAAAAACAACCTGAATGTGACTGGCAGAAAAAACATTCCAGAGTTAATCATAGAGAGAAGACCACACAAAAAGGGAAGGTTAGGAAAAGACACGGTTGGGAACTTCAGTGAAATCAACAAAAAGAAAAGAAAGAAAGATCACAAGCATAAAGAAGCAACAGGATCAGACCCCACACCAGGCACCCCTGGTCCTGGAGACCTGCATTGGTAAGATATGTCCCCATAATATTTCATTTTGAAAACCTGTGTGGCTTAAATTTAGGAGCTTGAAAATTAGCTGGCTAAACTCTAGGGGAGCTAGTGGGTGGGTAATAGCCAATGAATTCTACACCTTTAATGAGCCAAGATACTAAATAACTCAGCCCCAGACATAGCATAAACAGCAGTTTGAAAATTGCCTGGGGTATGGTGAAGATGTATTGACTAATCTCAGAACATGCGGTGGAGAGGCAGGGACCTTCAGATTTCTCCAGAAACAAAAGTGATAGCAGGTTCCACATCTTTTCCTCTCACATGGCCAAGATAGCTAGAGGCTTGTAGGAGCCAGTAATGGCACTCTGCATCAAGGTTGCTGTAACTGTGCACTCTCTCATGGCATTGCCCTGAAAACCTGCATCATCTAAACATCTCACTTGGCAAGCATTTCTCTAACATGACTCCTGCCCTGGAGAGTGGGCATAAATATTCCCACTCCCCACCGTGCCTGTAGTTCTAACATCCACGTGTCTTAGCAGGCTGTGCAGGGAGAAAGATCTGCCATTTGATGCACTCACAACTGTGGCATTGACGCTAGCTGCTGCCAGCCCTCCCCACCAGCAAACCCGCACCAGCCTCATTCATGTCTTTCATAAATTCAGGACCAAGCAATCCCCACTGCACCCAGAAAAGCAAAGGTAGTCATTGCAGAGAGCTGGGCTGAAAGCAATAGCAGCTCAGCTGCAATAGGAGACTGAATGCTGTCCTCACAGGGGACATGCCTGGAGCGCATGGTTCTAGTGACCGAGCAAGACTTCATGAGGCAGCCCAGGACATCTTCTACATATGACCACCACATTCAAAAGCAGGAGATGTAGATGACCTAATTAATATATAGATACAAACATAAAGAATCAAAATGAGGACACAGAGAAATATGTCCCAAATGAAGGAATAAAAAAAAAATACAGTAAGAAAGATAAATGAAGTGGAGTAGCGATATGTCTTTGTTTGTTTGTTTGTTTGTTTGTTTGTTTGAGAGAGACAGAGGCAGTGGAAGTGAGGGAAGAGCAGAGAGAGAAGGAGACAGAAAATCCCAAGCAGGCTCTGCAGTGTCAGCATGGAGCCTAATAGGGGCTTGAAGTCACAAAACCATGTGATTATGACCTGAGCTGAAAACCAAGAGCCATATGCTTAACTGACTGAGCACCTGGCACCCTAGCAATATGTCTAACAAAATAATGGAAATAAAGACACTCACTGGACTTGAGAAAAAAGTGGATGAACTCATGGAGAACAACACAGGGACAGAAATATATTTATAAATCAAAACTGGATAATGCAACAACTGAAATAAAAAATACACTACAGGAAATCAATAGCAGATTAGAGAATGTGAAACAGGTCAGTGATGTGAAAAACAGAATAATGGAAAGAACCCAAGCCTAAGAACAAAGTGAATAATAACAATAATAATAGACAGTAGGTTAAGAGAATTTTGTGATATCGTTAAGCATAATACCACTTGCACCATAGGGGTCAGTGAAGAAAATAAAGAGATGGGGCAGAAAACTTATTTGAAGACGTAATAGCTAAAACTTTCCCTAATCATAGGAAGGAAATGGGCATCAAGGTCCGGAAAGCACAGTGAGACTCTTTCTAATAAGATGAACGAAACAAAGTACGTGTCAAAATACATAATAATTAATATTACAAAAAGTAATAATGAGAAGAAAATTTTATTTTATTAAAAAAAAATTTTTTTTGAGAGACAGAGAGAGGCAGTGCAAGGAGGGGAGGGTCAGAGAGAGAGGGAGACACAGAATCTGAAGCAGGCTCCTGGCTCTGAGCTAGCTGTCGGCACAGAACCCGATGCGGGGCTCGAACCCAAGAACCGTGAGATCATGACCTGAGCCGAAGCCTGTGGCGCTTTACCGACTGAGCCACCAGGTGCCCCGAGAAGAAAATTTTAAAAGCAGTAGGAGAAAATAGTTACATACAAAGGGAGCCACATAAGGCTATCATCTTTTGTTGTTGTTCTTTTATTTTGTTTATTTTGTTTTTTCTTTGTTGGGTTTTGTTTGCTTTTAGTAGTTATTCTGCAGGCCAGAAGGGAAAGTCATGATATATTTAAAGTTCTAAACAAGCAAACAAAAACCTACAATCAAAATACTCTACCAAGCAAAGTTACCGTTTAGAATTGAGAGAGAAGTAGTTTCCTAGACAAGCAAAAGTTAAGGGTTCATCACCACTAAAGGAGGTACACAAGAAATGTTAAAGAAAATTGTTTAAATGGAGAGAAAAGTCCGTAAGTAGATGTAATAAAGTATAAAAATTAAATTTGCAGGTGGAAGCAAACACATAGTAAAAGTATTAGATTAATCACTTATGAAGGCAATATAAAGGTTAAAACATAAGTAGTAAAATCAGTTACATACTTTACAAAGACAAAACACTCATAATTTTAAAAATTTGAAATATTGGAGTGCCTGGGTGGCTCAGTCGGTTGAGCATCCGGCTTTGGCTCAGGTCATGAACTCACGGTTTGTGGGTTCGAGTCCCACATCAGGCTCTGTGCTTATAGCTAGCTCAGAGCCTGGAGCCTGTCTTCGGATTCTGTCTCTCCCTCTCTGTCTCTCCCCTGCTCTTTCTGTCTCTTGCTCTCTGTCAAAAATAAATAAAACACAATTTTTTTAAAAAAGTGAAATATGATATAAAATATATATAATGTAGAGGGGGTAGTAAAAATTTAGTGCTTATAAAATGTCGTTAGATGTTGGGGCCCAGTAGGCAATAATAACCCTCAAACAATATTTTGCCTCTTGGGCCGCACATGTGGTTTCTGTTCATCCTATGATTTACTTTATTTTCTGGCTCTTTGTCTGCTGTAGGGAGTGAACATAATCCTCTCCTAAAAGATTTGCTTAAGGATAAGCATCCCACCTTTGAATAACTAATGAAGGGCCTTAAGGAATGTATATCTCCTCATAGAATTCTTCAGGCTTATCATACGTTTAGAACCAGACTATTAGGGGATTCTTCCTTTTGCAATGACTTAAACCTGTTACTTACTGATAAGAATAACCTTCCCTGGAGCATGTCTGTACTTCAGGAAATGATGTAATCACCCAGGGTATATAAGACCCTGGCTATCTTAATAAAAGCCGTTTTTCTACCAATTGCCATCCACGCTGTCTGTCTCGTCTGTCTTGTCTGTCTTGTTCATCTTGTCCGTCTTCTTTCTTAGAGATATTTTCGCCTACACCAATCCCCTACTCGGGACCTTTCGACTGTGATGCGTGGGCTGGTCCCCCGCAGTTAGATTTAAGCGACCATCAACTTTACATAAATGACCATACATATAAGATGGTAACCTGATGGTAACCACAGATCAAACACTTACAACAGATACAAAAAACATAATAATAAAGAGAAAAGAATCCAAGCATAACACTAAAGAAAATCACCAAACACACAGGAAGAGAATAAAGAAGAAAGAAACTCAGAACAAACAAAAATAACAAAATGGCAGTAAGTGCATAACTACCAATAATTACCTTAAATGCAAATGGACTAAATAAATGTTTCAATTAAGAGATATAGAGTGACTAAATGGATTAAAACAGACCTCTCTATATACTGCTTACATGAGATTTATCTGAGACATAAACACACATATAGACTGAAAATTAAAAAATGGAAAAACACACCATGTAAATATAAGTAAAAATATAGCTGGGGAAGCAATACTTATGTCAGAATAAAATACACGTTAAAGGAAAGACTATAACAAAAAGAAGTGTATTATAGAATGATAAAAATATTAATTCAGCAAGAACTTAAAAAGATTGTAAATAACTATGTACCTCACACAAAAGCAAGAACAAACAAAGCAAATATTAACAGAAGAAAGAGAAATTTGGGTGGTAATATAATATTAGGGAACATTACCTTTCTACCTACATCAAAGCATAAATAATCCAGGCAGAAAATCAATAAGGAAAAAATGATCTAACAACACATTACACCTGATGGACATAATATGTATGTATATATGTAATTACATATATATGTATACAATACATAATATTACATCCAAAAGGAACAAAATGCACATATTTTTATCTTATTTCATTTTAAATATCTTATTTATTTTTTTGAGAGAGAAAAGAGAGAGCATGAATGAGAAAGGGGCAGAGAGACAGAGAGAGAGAGACAGAGAGAGAATCCCAAGCCGGCTTCATGCTGTTAGCACAGAGCCTGATGCAATCTTAGGAAGGTGAGATCATGATCTGAGCCAAATCAACAGTTCGATGCTTAAACAGACTGAGCCACCCAGTGGCATCAGAAGGCACATACTTTAAAAAAATTTTTTTTTGTTAATGTTTATTTATTTATTTATTTGAGAGAAAGAGAGAGATAGTGAGGAAGCTGGAGAGGGGCAGAGAGAGAGGAAGACAGAATCCCAAGCAGGTTATGCACCATCAGCTTAGAGTCTGATGCAGGCTTTAAGCCACAAACCATGAGCTCATGACCTAAACAGAGTATTAAGAGTTGGTAACTTAACCAAATGAGCCACCTAGGGGCCCCAAATGCACATACTTTTAAAGTGTACATGGAACTTTATCCAAAATAAATCCCATTTTAGCCTATAGAATGAGTTTTTTAATAAATTTGAGAAGACTGAAATCATATCATGAACCTTTTCTGACCTTAACTGTGTAAAGTTAGCAATCAATCCCAAGGGAAAAAAAATGAATAAAACACAAGACATGAAGGCTAAGCAACAGATATTATAGAACAAATGGGTTAACAAAGAACTCCAAAAAGAAAAGTTAAATATATTGGGGGGCAAATGACAATGAAACAGCAGTCCAAAATCTTTGGGACACGCTGAAAGCAATTCTAAGGGGAAAGTTTTAGTAAAACTCAACTGGAAAACAAAACACAAACAAGGAAAAACTCTAGCAAAAATACATTTAAAAAATAGAAAAAGAACAAATAAAGCCCAAAGGCAGAAACGAATGATATAGTGACCAAAGTTAAAAGGAAAATAGAAAAAGTCAATGACTAGAGGTGTTAGTTTTTGTAAAGATAGCTGAAAGCAACTGGGAGCTAAGGGGATGGAATCAGAGATCCACAGAAGGCCTGGGGCACACAGGGGTAAATTATTAGCTCTTCTTCCAGTGCTTCCTGGGAGGCAGCATTCACGGAGACATCCCTCCATAACAAAGGAGCTGACTGGTACCATTTCCCTTCCCCACCCCTCACCACAAATGCAGAGCCACCTGAAGGAAGCAGCGCTAGACCTACATTAGCTGCTGAACTTGTTACACACATCCAGACCAACATCCCTGTGCTCTGGCAGGACTTTCTTTCTCAGTCATGCTTGCCTCAGTTCCAGAGTGTGAGGCCCCTCTCTCAGAAGACATGCTACTAAACATAGAATACATCAACCAGAAAATCAAAGAAATGAAAAATATACATAGAAACAAATGAAAATAGAAACACAGCATTCCAAAACCTTTGGGATAGAGCAAAAACAGTTTGGAAGGAAGTATATAACAATAGAGATCTAACTCAAAAAGGAAGAAAATATCAAATAAACAACTTAATCTTACACCTCAGGGAGTTAAAAACAGAACAAAAAATGATGCCTAAATCCAGGAGAAGAAAGGAAATAATTAAGATTAGAGCAGAAATAAGTGATATAGAGCCTTAAAAAGCAATAATAAAACAAAACAAAAGAAAAAACACCTACCAGTGAAATGAAAAGCTGTATCTTTGCAAAGAAATTAATATATTTAATAAGCTCCTAGAGAGGTATATCACAAAGAAAAGAGAAAAACACAAATAAAACCACAAATAAGAGGGAAAAAAATAACCAACACAACATAAATACAAATTATATATATAATATGAATATTATGAAAACCTACATGCCAACAAACTGAACAACCTGGAAGAAACGGATAAATTCTTACAAATTACCAAAACAAAAGCAAGAAGAATTAGAAAACTTTAAAAAACCAAAAGCCAGTAAAGAAATTGAATCAGTAATCAAAAACCTCCCTACAAATAAAAGTGCAGCACCAGAAGACTACACAGGCAAGTTGTACAAACATTTAAACAGTTAGCCTATTCTTCTAAACTATTCCAATAAATAGAAGAGGAAGGGAAACTTTCAAATTCATCCTATGATGCCAGCATTACCCTGATACCAAAACCAAATATAGACAGAACAAATTATGAACTATAGGCCAATATCCCTAATGAACACGGAAGCAAAATTTTCAGTAAAATACTAGGAAACTGACTATAACAATGTACTTAAAGAATCATTCTCCACACACAAAAAAAATGGGACTTATTCCTGGTTTCCAATGTTGGTTACTATTTGTAAATGAATGATTGTGATACACTACATTAATAAAAGAAAGGGTAAGAACCAAATGATCACTTCAATAGATGAAGAAAAAACTGTAAGATTTAACAGATGGAGGCAGAGAAGAGACCAAGTTATGGAGTCAAGAAAGCCTTTATTGGGGTCTGTGATTCCCGGGCAAGGTTCCATGACTCCGGGAGTGGGGAGTCAGGGAAGTCCCGCCTGGTATGGGAGGAGCGAGGTATTTTATGGGTGAAAGAGTTCTGGGTTAGGTCTTGGGAGGACAGATTACCAAATAAGGGAATTTTAGGGCCGTGGCAGGATCGGATAGGTTGCCTCCTTTGTTGGGGTAATGGGAAACTGGAGCTTCATGATTGACTGTTTTCAAATTGGCATGGACAATTCCAGGTCTGCGGGTGGGGTGTGGGGGTTGTCAGTGCACGGAGTTCTTCTCTAACCCACAGCAAAATGGCTGCTTGGTCGCCATCTTAAGGTAACTCTTACAAAAACATTTGACAAAGTACAACATCAATTCATGATAAAAACCTTGAACAAGGTAGGTTTGAGGAACTGTACCTCAACATAATAAAGGACATCTATCAAAAATCGACTATTAATATCATCCTCAGTGGGGAAAATTTAGTTACTCGTCTACAATCAGGTACAAGAGCATGATGTCCAGTCTCACCACTATTTAACATAGTACTGGAAGTCATAGTCATAGCAATAACACAACAAAAATAAACAAAATGCATACTAATAGCAAGGAAAAAGTAAAAGTTTCTATAGGCAGATGACATGATACAATTTATAGAAAACTCAAAAGACTCTCAAACTCATGAAATTGTTAGTACTGATAAATTCAGTAGATTGACAGGATACAAAATAAAAGTATAGAAATTTGTTGCATTTCCAAATACCAATAATAAAGCAATAGAAAGAGAAATTAAGAAAGCAACACTGTTTACTTGCACGGAAAATCTTAAAATACCTAGGAATAAACTTAACCAAAGAGGTGAAGGACCTGCATTCTGAAAACTATAAAACAAGAATAAAAGAAATTGAAGTTGACACAAAGTAATGGAAAGGCATTCCATTCTCCAAGATTGGAAGAATAAATATTGTTAAAATGTCTATACTACCGAAAGCAATCTACACATTTAATACAAACTCAATCACAATTTCACCAGCATTTTTCCCAGAACTAGAACAAAATATCAAAAACTTGGTATGGAAAAAGAAAAGACTCTGAATAGCAAAAGCAACATTGAAAAAGCAAAGCAAAGCTGGAGGCATCACAATTTCAGACTTCAAGTTATATAGCAAAGTTATAGTTATGACGTTGTATAGAACTTGCACAAAAATGGACATGTAAATAAATAGAACAGAATAGAAAATACACCAAAAAATCAACAACCATGTGACCAATTAATCTTCAACAAAACAGGGAAGAATATCCAATAGGAAAAAGAATGTCTTTTCAACAAATAGTATTTGGAAAAGTAGACAGCAACTTTCAAAAAAATTTTTGAAAAATTTTGAAAACTACAACACTTTCTTATACCACATACAAAATAAATTCAAAATGGATTAAAGATCTAAATATGAAACCTGAAAGCAGAAAATTTAATAGAGCAGAACATGGGCAGTAATCTCTTTGACTTTGCCTTAGCAAATTCTTTCTAGAGACAAGGGAAAACAAAGCAAAAATAAACTATTGGGATTCAATCAAAATAAAAAGTTTCTTTATAGAGAAGGAAAGAAATAAAGAGAACAAAGGGGAATCTATGGAATGGGAGAAGATATTTGCAAATGATATATCTGATAAAGGGTTAGTATCCACAAGATATAAAGAACTCATGCAACTCACCATCCAGAAAACACACTTTTTTTTTTCAAAAGAAGACTTGCAAATATTGCCAACAGACATATGAAAACATGTTCAAATCACTCATCATCAGGGAAATGCAAACGAAAACTACAATGAGATACCACCTCACAATAGAGAGAATGACTAAAATCTACAAGACACAAGAAACACCAGCTGTTGACAAAGCTATGGAATGCCCTTTCACTATTGGTAGGAATGGAACCTGGTGCAGTCACTGTGGAAAACACTATAGAATTTTCTCAAAACATTAAAAATATAACTATTCTATGATCTATCAATTGCACTACTAGATATTTACCCATGGAATACAAAAATGCTAATAAAAATGAATAAATCCACCTAATGTTACAGCAGCATTGTCTACAATAGCCAAATTATAGGAAAAATAAAAAAAAAACTCAAGTGTCCATTGATTTGTGAATGGAGAAAGATGTGGCATATGTATATATACATATACAATGAGATATTATTCTACAATTAAACATTGAAATCTTGCTATTTGCAATGACTAGGATGGAGGTTGACAGTATTATGCTAAGTGAAATAAGTCAGTCAGAGAAAGATAAATGCCATATAGTCTCACTCATATGTTGAAATTAAGAAGCAAAACAAAGAAGCCAAGAGGGGAAAAAATGAAAGATAGGGGCATAACAAGAAACAGACTATTAACTGTAGAGGACAAACTTGATTACCAGTGGGAACGTGGCTGGGAGAATGGTTTAAATAGGTGATGAGGATTCAGGAGGGCTCTTGCTATGATGACCACTGGGTGTTGTATGAAAGTGTTGAATCACCATTGTACATGTAAAACTAATATCACCCTGTATGTTAACTAACTGGAATTTTTTTCACTAATTACATTTTAAATAAAAACTTAAAAAAGGAAAAAATGTTAATCTTCAAAATATTCCAAAAACAAAATAGAAGAAGAGGTACCAAACACTTCCTAAAAGGGCTTTGTAGAAACCACAAAACAAGAAAAATATAGGACAATATCCCTAATAAACATAGATGCAAGAATTCTCAACAAAATATTAGCAAACCACATTCAACAATATACTATAAAATGATCATTTACTATGATCAAGTGGCATTTATTTTGGGAGTATTGGGATAATTTAATAAATGTAAATCAATCACTGTCATAAACTATATTAACAAAAAGAAAGATAATAATAAAATATTATACCAAAAGTTAGAAAATCATATGACAAAATTCAACACCTATTCATGGTGAAAACTTTTAACAAATTGCATTTGGTGGAAATATAACTCAATACAATAAAGGCTATGCATGTAAAACACACAGCTAATATTACACTCAATGATGAAAAAAAAATGAAAGTTTTTCTTCTAAGATCAGAAAGAAGACAAGATGTCCACTCTTGCCACTTTTACATAATACTGAACATACATAATACTGAAAGTCCTAACCCTAACAATCAGAGAAGGAAAAGAAATGCATCCACATTAATAAAGAAGTAAAATTCTTAAGTGTTTGCAGAAGACATTATATATAATTTATTTTAATATAAATTTGTTTTCTATAAAATGTATATTTATAGTTATATATAAATAATTTTTATATTTTGCATGATATAAAATAAAAATAAATAATATGAATATTTATATTTATATATAAAATCCTAAGGTTTGCCCAAAATGTTATTATTTCACTAAATTTGCAAGGTACAAAATTAATATAAAAATATGTTGCATTTCTAAATACTAGTAACAACGTAGCACAAAGATAAATTAAGAGAACAATCTCATTTACAATAGCACCAAAAAATACATAGGAATAAATTTAACCAAAAAGTAAAACAACAACCACAACAACGAACTTTAAAAACTATAAGACAATAATAAAAGAAATTTCAAAGAAATTGGAAAAGTACACCAATTTCATGTATTAGAAGAACAAATATTGTTAAAATTTCCAAGCAACCTAAAGCAATTTACGGATTCAATGTTATCCCTATCCATATATCAGGAACATTATTTCAAAGAAGTAGAATAAATTATACCAAAAATCGGCATCAAACCCGGAAGTAACCCCAGAGCAATTTTGGGATTGAAGAACAAAGTTGGAGATATCACAACTCAAGAATTCAAGATGTAGTACATAGCAGTAATCAAAACAATATGATACTGTCATAAAAACAGAGACATATCAGTGGAACAGAATACAAGTGCCATAAATAAACCCAAAGTTTATCTGGTCAATTAATCTACAAAAGAGAGAAAAGAATATACAATGGGGGAAAGAGAGTCTCTTTAATAAATGTTATTAGGATAACTGGATACCTACAATAAAATTATAAAACTGGGTCACTTTTAAAACCATACACACAGATAAATTCAAAAAGTATTAAATGCCTAAGTGTGAGAATTGAAACCATAAAATTCATAGAAGAGAACATAGAAATGACTTTGTCATCAGCCATAGGAACATTTTTGTAGGTATGTTTTCTAAAACAAGGGAAACAAAAGCAAAAATAAACTATTGGAAATACATCAAAATAAAAAGCTTTTGCACAAAGAAGAGAACCATCAACAAATGAAAGGCAGAGGATTAAATGAGAGAAGATATTATCAAATTATATATCCAATAACAGGTTTCTTGGTTTTTTTTAATTTTTAAAAAATATTTATTCATTTTTGAGACACAGAGATGGCGCATGAGTGGGGGAGGGGTAGAGAGAGGGAGACACAGTTAAAAATAACAGGAGATATGACTAGATTTTTTTTCAATGAAGACATCCAGAAGGCCACCAGACATATGAAAGATGCTCAACACCAGTGATCATCAGCGAAATATAAATCAAAACTACGATGAGACATCTCCTCACACCAGTCAGAATGGCTAGAATCAAGAACACGAGATGGAGCTAGTGAATATTATGCTAAAGAAGTAAGTTAGTCAGAGAAAGACAAATGCTATATGATTTCATGTGTGTGTGAAACTTAAGAAACAATCAAATTAGCAAAGGGGAAAAAAAGAAAGGGAGGCATATCAAGAAACACTTTAAATATAGAGAACAAATTGAACGGGAGGACAGGTGGGGGTTTGGGTTAAATAGGTGATGGGGATTAAGCAGTGCACTTGTAATGAGCACTGAGTGTTGTATGAAAGTGTTGATCACTTTATTGTACACCTGAAGCTTACAGTACACTATATGTTAACTAAGTGGGAATTAAGTTTAAAAAATACACATTATGAGACATGAGGGAAATGCAAATCAAATCACAATAAGATGTAACCTAACACCTTTCAGAAGCTAAAATTAAAAAAATAAGAAATACATGCTGGTGAGAATGTGGAGAAAAATGAATACTTCTGCACTGTTCATGGGACTGTATATTCATGTAGCTACTGTGGGAAAATGTATGGCGGTTCCTCAAAAAATTAAAAATAGATATATCATATGATCCATTATTTGCAGTACTGGATATTTATTCAAAGAAAATGAAAACAATAGAATACAAATTTGATCAAAAACAATAGATCAAAATATACAGGCAATCCTTTGTTTATTGTAGTGTTATTCACGAGACAAGATATTCATTAATAGATGAGTGGATAAAAATTTTACATACATATATAATACACACACACATATACATCCATACACACAGAAATACAATAGAAAGTTACTCAGGCATGAAAAAGGAAGAGATCTTGCCATTTGCAACAATGTGGGCAGGCCCAAAGGGTATTATGCATGGGACATGATTCAGAAAGTAAATATTATTTCAACTATATGTGGGATATAAAAACAAAACAATACAAATGAATCAAAAAATAAATAACACAACAAGGCATACAAATACAGAAAATAATGTGATGGTTTGGTAGAGGGGATGGTGGGTGGAATCACTGGCAAAATGAGTGAAAGGAAGTGGGAAATACACAATTTCAGTTATAGAACAAGTAACAGGCCCAGGAATAAAGGTACAGCCAGAGAATATAGTCAATGGTGTAATCATAGCATTGAATAATGACAGATTTTATCTAAACTTTTGGTAAGCATACCCTAATGTTTGAATTTCTTGAACCACTACACTATACACCTGAAACTAATCTATCATTATGATATATATGTGTGTGTGTTACATATATATATACACACACACATATATATACACATATACATGTGTGTATATGTAGATATGCAAATACATATTAAATATGTATATGTTTATAGATTAAAAGTACAGCATAGGGAATATAGTCAATATTATTGTAATAATGCTTTATGGTGACATAACTACTCTATTATGGTGAACGTTGTGTAAAATACAAAATTGTCAAATAACTATGTTGTGCACCTAATATTAATAAAACATTGTGTCACCTATTGCGGGGGACCAGCCCACGCACCCCAGTCGAAAGGTCCCAAGTAGGGGGTTGGTGTCAGCACAATATCTCTAGAAAAGAAGACAGACAAGACGAACAAGACAGACAAGACAGATGAGACAGACAACATGGATGGTGGTTGGTAAAGCCACGTTTTACTTAGATGGCCAGGGTCTTATATACCATGGGTGATTACATCATTTCTTTAATGGTTACATAGTTCAAGGTCTTTGAAGTGAAGACATGCTCCCGAAAGGGTCATGTTTAACAGAACAGGTGTAAATATCAGGAATTATCAAGTCATTGCAGGAGAGGGATTCCCTAATAATAGTCTGGCTGCAAGCAGAAGATGAGCCTGAAGAATTCTAGGAGGATATTTACATTTCTTAAGGCCCCTCATCAGTTATGCATGAGCAAGATGCTCATCCTTGAATAGGCAAATCTTTTGGCAGAGGCTTGAGGTTTACTCCCAACAGCAGACAAAGAGCCAGAAAGCAAAGTAAGGGGAGGGCTGGCGCCACTGACCAAACCAAGTTGATTCAAAGCCTAAAAGTATATGTCTCTTTACAAAGCAATGAGAAAATCACAGACAGGATGAATAGAAGCCACATGTGCGGCCCAGGAGGCCAAATATTGTCTGAGGGTAATTTTTGCCTACTGGGCCCCAACAAACTATACATCCATTGAAAAGAATGATACCACAAAAAACTAAATTAAATATTTATTCTTTATCTATAATCTTTTCCATTTTATTTATTTTATTTCATTTGTTTATTTATTTTTTTTAACTTCTTTATTTTGAGAGAGAAAGACAGAGTGTACAAGCAGGGGAGGTGCAGATGGGGAGGCAGGGGCACAGGATACAAATCAGGCTCTGAGCTCAGAGCAGAGAGCCCAAAGCAGGGCTTGAACTCATAAACCATGACATGAGCTGAAGTTGAAGGCTTCATTGACTGAACAACCTAAGTGTCCCTATTTACTTATTTTTGAGAGAGAGAGAGAGAGAGAAACAGAGAGAGAAAGAAACAGAGAGAGAAAGAGAGAGAGAGAGAGAGGCAGACAGAGGGAGACAGAGAATCCCAAGCAATCCCCATGCTGTCAGCACAGGGACCAATGCTGGGCTTGAACTCATGAACTGTGAGATCATGATCTGAGCTGAAACCAAGAGTTGGACGGTTAACAGACAGAGCCACCCAGGTGCCTCTGTAATCTCTGGCATTTTAATTAATATGTATTCTGGTGTGAACCTCCTTGGATTCATCTTAGTTGGATCCTCCTGTGCTTTCTCAAACTTGGTTTGTGTTTCCTTTCCCAGTGTAGGGAAAAATTTAGCTATTATTTATTTAAGCAATATTTCTGCCCCGTCTCTCTCCTTTTCATATCCCTGTGATCAGATCTTTCTTCACTAGATGTCATTCAGGAGATAATTTAGCATATTTTCTTTTTCTCCACAAGTATTTATTTAAATTCCAGCTAGCTAGCATACACTGTAATATTAGTTTTAGGTGTAGAACTTAGTGATCCATCACTTGGTGCTTATCATAAGTACCCTACTTAATACCCATCACCTATTTATCCCACTCTCCTACCCACCTCTCTTCCATCCAATATCAGTTTGTTCTCTAAAGATATAGTCTGTTTCTTGGTTTGACTCTCTCCCCCCCCCCCATTTTTTTGTCTTGTTTCTTAAATACCATATATTAGTAAAGTCATATGATAATATTCTTTCTCTGACTGACTTACTTTGCTTTGTGTAACACTTTCTACCCTCCATCTATGTTATTACAAATGGAAGGATAGGATTTCATTCTTTTTAATGGTTGGTTAATTCTATTATATATATAAAATAGAATGGGCATCTGGACTCTGTTCTGTGATTTGGCTTTGTTGATAACACTGCTATAAACATGAGGTGCATGTACGCCTTCAAATCAGTATTTTTGTGTTTGTGTAAATAACGAGAAGCACAATTGTTGGATCATAGAGCAGTTCTGTTTTTAACTTTTGAGGAACCTCATCCACAGTTACTGACCAGTTTGCATTCTCCCCAACTATGTAAAAGCGCTCCCATTTCTCCATGTCCTTGCCAACCCCACTTGTTTTCTCTGTTGTTAATTTTAGCCATTCTGACTGGTGTGATCTATATTTAATTCTGATCTGTATTTCCCTGATAATAAGTGATAATGATAATTTTTTCGTCTGTTTGTTGACCATCCATATGATTTGTTCGAAAATGTCTATTCATGTCTTCAGTCCATTTTTAATTGGATTATTAATTTGGGCGTTGGGTTTAATAAGCTCTTTACATATTTTGGATACTACTCCTTATCAGATATGTCACTTACAAATATCTTCTCTCATTCCAAAGGTTACCTTTTAGGGTTTTTTTCATTGTGTTCTTCTACATAGAATCTTTTTATTTTGATGAAGTCCCAACAGTTTAATTTTTGCTTTTGTTTCTTTTGGCTCAGATGACACATTTAGTAAAAAGTTGCTATGGCTGATGTCAAAGAGGTGACTGCCTATTATTTTGATGGTTTCCTGCCTCACATTTAGGTCTTTCATCCATTTTAAATTTTTTTTTTTTGGTATGGTGTAAAAAGGGGTCTAGTTTCATTCTTTTGCATATGGCTGTCCAGTTTTCCCAATGCCATTTGTTAAGGAGATTGTCTTTTTTTCCATTGGATATTCTTTCCTGCTTTGTCAAAAATTAATTGTCCATATAGTTGTGTGTTCACTTCTGGGTTTTCTATTTGGGTCCATTGATCAATGTATCTATTTTTGTGCCAGTACCATACTGTTTTTTATCACTACAGCTTTGTAATATTACTTGAAGTCCAAAATTGTGATACCTCCAGCTTCATTTTTCTTTTTCAAGATTACTTTGGAGATTTGGGGTCTTTTATAGTTCCATAAAAAAATTAGGATTGTTTGTTCTACTCCGGTGAAAAAAATCTGTTGGTATTTTGATAGAGATTACATTAAATATGGAGACTGCTTTGGGTAGTATAGACATTTTAAAATATTTATTCTTTCAATCCATGAGAATTGAATGATTTTTTACTTCTTTGTGTCATCTTCAATTACTTCCATCAGCGTTTTAAAATTTTCAGAACACAGAATTTTTATCTCCTTGGTAAGGAATATCACGAGGTATCTCATGGTATTTGGTGCAATTGTAAATGGGATTGATTCCATGATTTCCATTTCTGGAGCTTCATTATTGGTCTACAGAAATGCCACAGATTTATGTAGGTTTACTTTGACCCAGAAACTTTACTGAATATGTTTATCAGTTCTAGCAATTTTTTGGTGGAATCTCTGGGTTTTC
The DNA here is from genome assembly GCA_004023845.1 of Helogale parvula. Lineage (NCBI taxonomy): Eukaryota > Metazoa > Chordata > Mammalia > Carnivora > Herpestidae > Helogale > Helogale parvula. The sequence goes on along the minus strand of PJEM01013523.1, from coordinate 3,133 downwards.
TATATAGAGTATGGTGCCGTGTGCAAATAGTGAAAATTATACTTCTTCCTTGCTAATTTGAACGTCTTTTATTTCTTTGTGTTTTCAATTGCTGTGGCTAGGACATTCAGTATTATGTTAAATAACAGGTGGGAGGGGACATCTTTATGTTTTTCCTGGCCAAAGAGGAAAATCTCTGCTTTTCCTCATTGAGGATAATATTAACTGTGGGTTCTTCAACTATGGCCTTTGTTGTGTTAAGGTATGTTCCCTCTTACCTTACTTTGTTGATGCTTTTCATCATTAATGGATGCTGTATTTTTCCAAATGCTTTTTCTACATCTATTGAAAGAATCACATATTTCTTATCCTCTCTTGCAGTAAATGAGGTGTATCACGTTGATTGATTTGCAAATATTGAATCACCTTTGCAGCCCAGGAATAAATCCCACTTGTGATTATGGTGGATGATTCTTTAAAATCCTATTGGATTTGACTTACTCACATTTCATTGAGAATTTTTGTACCCATATTTATCAGTAAGATTGCCTTGTGTTCTCTTTTTTTAGTGGAGACTTCACCCAGTTTTGGTATCAGTGTAACAATGGCATCATAAAATTAATTTGGAAGTTTTTCTTCCATTTCTAGGTTTGGGAATAATTTGAGATGAATACATATTAACTCTTTTTTAAGTATTTGGTAGAATTTGCCTGTGAAGTCATCTGGCATGGACTTTTGTTTGCTGGGAGGTTTTCTATTACTGATTCAATGTTTTGTTAGTTATCAATGTTTCTACTTATTCCTCTTTCAGTTTTGGTAGTTTATATGTTCTAAAAACCTATCTGTTTCTTCCAGGCTGTCCATTTTTTTAGCATATAGTTTTTGATAACGTTCTCATAATTGTTTGTGTTTCCACAGTGCTGTTTGTTATGTCTCTTTTCTAGTTTGAGGTTTTATTTATTTGGGTACTTTCTATTTGCTTTGTGATATGTGGCTAGATGTTTATAAATTTTATGAATATTTTTAAAGAACCAACTCCTAGTTTCATTGATATATTCTATATTTTCTTAGATTCTGTATCATTTATTTCTACTCCAGTCTATCATTTTCCTTGTTCTGTTATAGGTTTTTTTTGTACAGTTAGGTTGTTTATTTGAAATATTTCTTGTTTCTTCAGTTAGACTGTATTGCTGTACACTTACTTCTTATGACTAATTTTGCTGAATCCAAATGGTTTTAGATCATTGTGTTTTCATTTTCATTTATTTCTTGTATTTATATATCCATTTATTAGATACATCAGTGACATATGTCGTGGCATATTAGTTGGTGTGTGCGGATATAAAGAGCCCAATAAACACTATGAGAAACACACTTCATGGAATGAACAGCAGGCTTGAAAAAAACAGAAGAATGAATTAATGACATAGAAGACAGAATAATGTAAAGTAAGGAAGCTTTAAAAAAAAGACAAAAATGAATTATACAAAATGAGAATACAATTAAGGAACTCAGTGACTCCATTAAATGTAATACCATTCTTATTATTGCAGTCCTAAAGGGGCAAGAGAAAAGGGGGCGGAAAACGTATTTTAAAAAATAATAGCCAAAAACATACTTAATCTGTGGAAGTAAGCAGGAATTTACCTCTAGGAGGCAGAGAGAACTCCTATCAAAATCAACAACAGCAGACTACCAAGATTTTGATAATATTCTAAAGTATAGTGATGAAGGAAAAAAATCTTAAAAGCAGCAAGACAAAAGAAGACAGTAACTTAAAAAGGAAAACAAAAAGGGCTAGCATGATATTTTTAAATGGAAATTTTCTAAGCGAGAAGGGAGTAGCAAGACACATTCAAACTGTTTAATGGGGGAAAATCTGCAGCCAAAAATACTTATTCCAATAAGGCTATCATCCAGAATAGAATGAAAGATAAGCTTTTTCCCAAACAAAAGCTAAAGGAGTCCATGGCCACTAAATCAATCCGACAATAAATACTACAGGGAAAGTTTGCAGTGAAAAGGAACAGCCAAAAGTGTCAGTATGAAGGTAGGAAACATGGCGTGCCTGGCTGTCTCAGAAGTTAAGATATCCAACTGCAGCTCAGGTCATGATCTTATGGTTTGTGAGTTCAAGTCCTCAATCAAGCTCTGTGCTGAGGATACGGAGCATGGTGTCTGCTTCAAATTCTGTGTCTCCCTCTATCTCTGCACCTTCCCGGCTCACAATCTGTTTTTGGAAACTAATTTGACAATAAACTATTAAAATAAATAAATAAATAAATATTTAAAAATTAAATAAAGGTAGGAAACACAAAAAGTGTGAACATGTCAATCAAGAAACTCAAAATATTAAGCTGTAAAATGTAACAGCCTATACCTAAAACATGGAGAGAAGAGTAAGAATAAGCTAAAATATATATGACCATAAGCTTAATGTAGACTGCTATATGCATAGAGGTTATATAGAAAACTAATGGTAACCATATTTCAAAACTCATTAATAAATTTACAACGAATAAAGAGAAATAAACCCAAATATATTACTAAAGAAAATCAAGAAAGCATGAAAGGGAAAGGATCAGAAAAAAAAAAACTTCAGAAACAATCACAAAACAAATAATACAATTACAATAAATATATACTTGTCAATAATTACTTTGAATGTAAATGGACTTTCCACTTCAATCAAAAGATAAAGGATGACAGAGTTGCTAAAATAGCAAGATCCATCTGTATACTGAATACAAGAGAGTCATTTTAGGCATAAAAATACCTGCAGATTGAAAGTAAGAAATGGAGAAAGGTCTATCATGCAAGTTGATTTTAAAAGAAATCCAGAGAATAAATATAGAGAGGAAAACTAGATTTTAAAGCAAAGACCATAACAAAAGCCAAAGAAAAACACTTCATAGTAATGAAAAGGACACTCAAAGAAGATGATATAAAAATGTAAATATTTTGCACCTAACAAAAAGGTGCCCAAATACATAAAACTATTATTAATAAACATAAAAGATCTATTCAAAAGTAATACAATAATAGTCGAGTAACACACTGACATCAATGAACATATCTAAACAGAAAATCAACAAGGGAGTAATGGCTTTGAATGACAAACTGGAACTGATGGACTTAATAGATAAACTCAGAA
>PJEM01013522.1:0-40117 GCA_004023845.1 Helogale parvula | reverse complement strand
TGGTATTTTTCACTGGTAAAAGAGTTCTGTTCAGGTGGGCGGAAAGAAGACGTGGACTTGGAGGCAGGAGCTAACCTGGAAGACAGAGGTCATAATGTTGGGACACTTTCCGAGTGAGCTGGTTTGCACAGGTGGGCTGAGTTTCACTGCAGAGGGTGCTCGGGGTGCTGGAGCGCCAAGCTTGAGTAAGCCGGGGTTGCTGACAGCCTGGGGGGCTGGAGCCAGGACGGTAGCCTCCTTTGCTGGACTGGCTGGCTGTGAGGGCCTCTGATTGGCTCTTGGTAAATGCGTGATGAAGGTCAGGAGGCCGTTTTAAACAGCTCCTCTCTCTGGAAAACCAGCGTGAAACTCTTAACCAGGATCCAGGAGGTAAACAGTAGGAGGCTCTGGCTTCTACTTAGAGCCTGGTTAACAGAGGATATTGGAGGACATGAATGGAGGGAGAGCCATGTTCTGAAATTTAGGATCCAAGCCCTGGTCAGTTTCTTCTTAGCTTTTATGATAAGGGAATGGTGTTTGGGAGAGACCAGAGTGCAGGGAGCAGCTGTTTGAGTGCTTGCTGGGAAATCCGTGTAGTGAGCGTATCCTAGAAACAGCCTGGTGTTGAAAGGAGTCCATGGCAGAGGACTCCTTTGAACAGCCGATGTTTTAGACCCCCTTCAAATTCCAGGTCAGTGCAAAACTCAGATGTGACTTGAACTAGATGGAAGAATCCACGTTGTTCGCTTAACTAATGTTGACGTGGGAAAGTAACCACAGTGACAGGGCTGGCTTTCAGATGATGGTTTTTATTTCAGGAACTTCCTCCTCAGGGTGTCCATTTTTCTAGTGTCTGGTGCCAGCTTGATTGCCTGCACCGTGGGCGGCCCTTTCTGAGGCACAGAGGTGCCTGGCAGAGCCTGAGAGAGCGAGCTCGCTCTCGAGAGAAAGGGAGGGAGGGAATTGGGGGGGTAGGCTCAGGCCGCTGTGATAATCTGAACCCACTATCCCATCTCTTAGGAGTCCCTGTTGAGGATGATAAAACCTAAAAAATGTTAAAATTAATGAAAAGAAACATCAGAAACACTGAATGGATAAAAATTTATATAAATCTGATTCATTTACAATAGGGACATTTTAAATGATACAAAAGAGCAAATGCTGTGGAGCTACAGTCAGTCTCCTGGAGAGCATGGAGATGGGGCCCATTCGCTGCCTTTCCTCCAAGAACAAGGCTTGCAGAAGGCCGCACGTGGCTAACCTGCATATGCTGAGCCCTCTTCTTTCTTTGATGAGACCCTCAGTTTTGTTCCAGGAAATCAGTCGGGGGAAAGCTGTGTGCCTTTAGCTGTTCCTTGCAGCTCAGTTTGCGACGGCTTCGAAACTTCTAGAGTGATTTAACTGTCCACACAACCGTGAGCGCTCTTGGAAGGTGCAGAAGGGAGGAGCGCTGAAGCTCCTGGCAGTGGGCCATGGTGTTCAGGTCCCCTTGTTGGGTCCTTACCCGGACAGCGTCAGGAAGAGGGCAGTCTCTCGGATGGTCAGGCCTCTGGATGTTCAAAGCCAGAGCGTGGCCCCGGCGCCCAGGCATCCTCAGCTGTCACATGAAAAACTGCTTCCGCTGTGATGTCACAGGAGCAGTGGATAAACTTGAGTGCTTTCACGTGAAATCGGTGAAAGTATTAACATGAACGCGGAGTCACAAACATGGGCTCCTTGACGCAGCCCGTCAGTGAGCAGTCTCTTCCTCACGGGTGTGCAAGCTGTGCTTTTACTTCTGTGGTGAGAGAAGTCTGTGAACGTGCCCTCAACTTGGTTACTTTGTTGAAACAGTTCTTTACTAAGAGCTTAGCTTGCATAGCGTGAGAAGGACCTTCCCAAGTGTGTTGTCTCCCACGACTTGTGCAGATTGGATGGTGTGGGCTCCGTGAGCCGGCGCTCCCGCACTGTAGTGAACGGAAGCCACGTTGTTGGAGTTCCCTTGATCTTACGGGAGGGATCCGTGGGAGGTTTTCACACAGCCACAGCGCAGCTGCCCCCTGCCTGGCGGCAGTTGTACGGTGCGGTTCCGGCTTCAGAGGTTCCCGTGTGGGAGAAACGAGGCTTCGAATCCATGCCAGCTTCTCCCTTCAAGAGGGAGGAGGAGGCGCAGGCCTGCGTTTTCTGTTCTGTGCCCAAGTGGCACCGCTGCACTGAGCAGGGAGGGAAGATTGGTTTCAGAACTTCCAGCAGTAGCCATTTAACACGAGACTGTGGGATCTCATCTTTGGGAGTTGGGGTTGAAACCCAGTAGGTTAGTTACCAGTTGTAGTAAGTGTATTAAAGCATTTCTTTTTGTTTTTTCCTTTATTAATTGGTTAGGGAAAAAAACATCAATGAATACCGTGTGAGCCTTTGATAGTTTGCACATACAAGCATGTTGACCCGCACTGAAAAGAGGCCAGCGATGAGCAGTGAAAAGTCTGACTCCTGGGTCCCCTCCCCGAACCCTTGTCATCCACTTGGGCTCTGATGGTGCTTGTGATGGGCAGGAGGGCTGCCCGCCGGTGGGGCCTCAGTCCTGTGCCCCGAGGCTGGCGCCGGCCGGCCAGCCAGCCAGCCCCTGAAGAGTCCTGATGTTTCCTTTTGTAAATTATGCCTGCAGGGAACCTGTCTGTTCTGCTTTAAATAGGGTCTGGACTTTGAGAGGCACTGGGTAAAATCCAGGCTTTTAAAATTATGTAATTTGATACAACCCGGATTACAAAAAAGTTGCCAGGGTACCAGCAACTGGTGGGGTCTGTGCCGGGGCCATGTCTGAAGGGCCCTCCCAGCTGCCTGTCCCAGTTTTTGAGGATGGAGGCACGTGAAGTTCGCACTGGTTTTGTTTTGTGTTTTAACGTGCTGGGAGATTTCTCCTCTTTCCTCTTGATACCTCACCCCTGGGCAACCCCGAGGGACAGACTTTCCGGATGTTTTGCCACATGCGTGACCAGCTTCCTGGCCAGGTCTCCGGGTGTTGAGAGCCTGGCCCTCCCCACGTGGTGTGTCCCCCGCGGCTGACCCCGCTGCCTTCTCTCCCCAGCACACGCTCACGGGACACAGCGGCAAAGTCCTGTCCGCCAGGTTCCTGCTGGATAACGCGCGCATTGTTTCCGGAAGTCACGACCGGACCCTCAAGCTCTGGGATCTCCGCAGCAAAGTCTGTGAGGAAATCAGTCTGTCTGAATATATGTACGATTAGACGTTAACCGCGAGGTGTTTGTTTCCGCACGAGAGCCTGCGTTTAGTGTGATACTGTGTGAATTGCAAGTCCGGTTTCATACTCAGAGTGGCGTTGAGGTAGTGACAGCTTTTCACGTTTGAGGTTTTGCCTGAATAAGGAGCTGTGGTCACTGGGGCGAGAGGGCAGTGCCGCGGCGCGCACGGCCGCCGAGGGCCTCCGCTGACGCTGCCGTCGGGTTTCCTGCAGGCATAAAGACCGTGTTTGCGGGGTCCAGCTGCAATGACATCGTGTGCACGGAGCAGTGTGTGATGAGCGGACACTTCGACAAGAAGATTCGTTTCTGGGACATCCGGTATAAAACCCAAGAGCTTGGTGGGGACGGCAGGTGGGAGGGTCTGTTTGTGGCGGGACTCCGGTCATGTTTTGTGTCTGGGTTGCATTTTTTTAAAATCCCTGAAAGTGGCAGAAATGAGCTCCGGTACACACTTACCATAAGAGTTGGGTGTTCTTTACCATGAGGCAGACTGTTGGGTTCACCGGTCACTTATGAACGCGCCCTGTACGCTTACTGGGCGCTTTACCAGCTGCCGCGGAAGCGAAGGTAGACAGCGAGGTAGTTTTAAACCGACGCACAGTGCTCGCTTCGGCAGCACGTAGACTAAAATAGGACGATACAGAGAAGATTAGCATGGCCCCTGCGACAGGGTGACACGCACATCCGTGAAGCGTTCCGTATTTTTGGGTTGAAGTGGGAGGGGGAGGGTAGGTGATGGTAAAGGAGGAGGGCGCTTGTGGGGAAGAGCACTGGGTGTTATGTGGAAGCCAATTTGACAATAAGCTTAAAAAAAATAAAAAGTAAAACCGACACACAAGTCTGCACAGTGTTCGGAAGTAGAGTGGGCACCTTTGTCCTAGGATTTGAGAGCGCTGGTCAGGACGTGTCTGGAGAAGTGAGTAGGCATCGCATGGCAGAAACACCACTGACAGACTTCCCACACGGACAGCAGGACGGCCTGGTGTGGCCGAGATGGCAGACTGGGCTGTGGGCAGGCAGGACCAGCAGGTGGTGGGCTGGGAGCAGATCGACGTTTATAAATGACTTGATCCTATAAGCCGTTGGGTGTTTCACAGAGGACTGCTCCTCAGGAGTGGGTGGGCGGTGTTAGTGGGGTCGGGACGGGGTCCTGGGGACGGGGACCTCATCCAGCATGTGGGAGGCGTGGAGGGGAATGGATTTGAGGGAGAATTTGCATTTGGGGGGTGAGGATGGGGAGAACTGAAGCCACGCGGGGAATAAACGCCGGATGCTGTGTTCGGATGAGGATATCTGTTTGTGGTTCTGAGAGACATTTGGATCAATGGGAGCAGATTTTTGAGAGACATTGGGTCGTGGGGAAACAGGTTCTCACAGGAGGACTCCAAAGACGTGAGGACGGGATTACTCCGGGCTGGCCCATGAGACAGGGAGCCACCAAGGCAGGGCAGTCACAGATGCGGACAGTGCCGGGGGGTCCTGTTGTTGGGCCATGGGTGGGGGAGCAGCGGAGTCGATGGCGAGAAGAATCTGGTAGAACGAGGCCAGTAGGGTAGGAGGGAGGTCGCTACCGGTCACAGTGAACGCAGGGCAGTTGTGCAGGGTGGGGACGGAGAGGCTGTGCTTCCAGATGGGGCTTAGGCCAGGCGTGAAGCTGGCAGCTCCTGGGCAGCACTGCCACATCTTACTAGTACCCTCTGGTTAGCCTCTTTGAACCTGAAATGTGGCGTGTTGGTGTCAAACTGGGTATCGGGAATCCCCTGGTCCACGGCTGCTGGGACACATGAAGGCCCCGAGGCGCGGGAAGCGCACCAGCCTGCCTCCGGGCGCGCGTTTAGCAACAGTGAGATCAACACTCTTGGTTTGGGTTTGAGGTAGGGAATCATTTCATCAAAGCTTACGACAGACTGACCACAGAAGGGTCCACACCTCCTCTGGCTGTGTCACCTGGCCGGGCCCTACAGGACTGCTGTTTGCAGCCCTGGGCGGGGACTCCGCCCAAGAGTCCAGCTCCACCCCTGGAATCACCCAGCCGGACCCTGGGGGGGGCGCCTGGAGCTGAACTTGCAAGGCAGGGAGCCTGCGAGAGGCCACACGTCCCTGCGCAGTACAGCGTCCCAGACCCAGCAGAGCAAGTTCATGAGCCCTGAATTGGTCAGAGGGTCTCACTGAAAGAGCACTGGATAGATGATAGGCCTGCCTGGCCGGTGCCGGTCTGGAGCGCCGCCGCCTGGCCGTTACACCATCCCCCGAATGATGCTTCCCAGATCCAGAGTTCTGGTGCTTAAACTATTACTAGAGAGTTTATTGACAGAGAAAAGGAAAAGCAGCCATTGAAGTATTTTTTATAAGGTTGAGACTCATTTATTGTCCTTAAAGCGTACTGCGTTCTAGTCGAATTACCTTTCCCCCCGCTTCTTCACGGAGCCGGGTATCCTGGTTAAAATGGGCAAGTTCTGACGTTTCCATGTCACGTTTTCTCAGACTTCCCTTCCATGTTGCAGATCAGAGAGCATTGTCCGAGAGATGGAACTGCTGGGCAAGATCACTGCCCTGGACTTGAACCCGGAAAGAACCGAACTCCTCAGCTGCTCTCGTGATGACCTGCTAAAAATTATCGATCTGCGAATAAACGCTGTCAGACAGACGTTTAGGTAACCGGAGACCCGTTGTGTTGGGTTGTATTTGAATCTTGCCGGTTTTCTGGGGCTCATGTGAGCACCAGAGGCCCTGGCCCTGCTCCTGAGTCCCCGCACTCGGGATGACGGTGCTGTTTTGGTTGCAGCGCCCCTGGATTCAAGTGCGGCTCTGATTGGACCAGAGTTGTGTTCAGGTGAGTCGTTAGGCTCCTCTGCCTTGTGCCTCGCCCCACCCCCCAACCAGTGCGGGGGGGGGGGGGGGGGGGGTCTTTGCACACCATCTTGCCCTGAGGGAGTGTCCAGGAGTGACCTGTAAGCTCATCACTAGGGGTCGCTCTCACTGTCTCCTTCCTTTCGGGTGTCCTAAGAACTGTTTGAGGGCTTCTAGGGAAGGTGGGCGCCCCCCTGAGGCAGCGCCGGCCAGGCTCTCTGGAGAAGGTGGCCCCCTTGCCTAGTCCTGGCTCTGCCTGCGTGGTGCTTCTCCCCCAGGACGCTGAACCGGGGGTGGGCAGTTAACACCTTATCTGGTCTTACCGTGTTCTCCAGCCCTGACGGTGGCTACGTGGCGGCGGGCTCGGCTGAGGGCTCCCTCTACATCTGGAGCGTGCTCTCGGGGAAAGTGGAGAAGGTCCTCTCAAAGCATCATGGGTAAGGTGAACCCTGTCAGCCCCTCTCAGGTCGTGAGCAGGTTTTGTGCCTTCATCCCAGGGGTCCTGTCCTCTTTGGGCGTGGGCCTGCATCAGCCCTGGGAGGGAGGGTGCACTCCCTTGCTCTGCCCTGAGCTGGGTTGGTGGAGAGAAGCTGGGGCCGTTGGTGCAGCGCAGCGGACGGCGGTGTTCCGCTCACTGATGTTACAGGCTGTTTCGTTAGAGCCATCCGAGGAGTGGCGGCTGGAGGGAGCTCGGGGAGCCGGCGGGTCTTCCGCATTACCTGGTCCCTCCTCTCCGCCTCTCCTCTCTCCTCAGCCCCTTTGCACAGGAAACTGACTTGCTGTAAACACTGATTTTCATGTGCTATTTTTCAGTCTTCCCCCGGGCTCCTTTCTTAGTTTTTGTTCTCCACCCAAGCTCAGCTGCTAGTTAGAGACCCGGCTTTCCTCAGTCACCACCTCTCACCGCCCCCAAGAGCAGTGGCCACCGCCTGTCCCTCAGTCAGTCCCCTGAGGCTTTTTGTCCAGGGTAGAGCTACCCTTTGGAGGTAGTAGACTTGATAAGGCCTGGCTCCTTTCATTCCTGAACTGCTTCCTGAAATACAATGCGGGGTTCCTTCGAGCTCTGCACATTAATGGGGCCTGCCTGTGAGTGGGGGCAGACCGGCAAGTAACCAGGCACTGGAAAAGGCCTTGCTCCCGGAACGTGAGGGGACCTGGTGTTCGGTTCACTAAGGCCTCACAGATGTTTCAACCTCTCCCTTTGCAGTTCGTCCATCAATGCGGTGGCATGGTCCCCCTCCGGCTCCCACGTTGTCAGTGTGGACAAAGGAAGCAAAGCCGTGCTGTGGTCAGAGTATTGACGGCACCTCCTGGAGAGAGCGGAGTTGAAGCCGGAGACGCGCAGGCTCCCGCGGCTCTGTCCTGGCAGGGGGTGTGCTGGGTGTGGCTTTGACCTCCAGAGAAGAGCCCGGGCCGTGTGGCGCAGGGGCTGCTTTTGTTGAACAGGATTTCCGAGGATTCGGGCTGAGGCCTCTACAGCCTGGAAGAGTAGCGCTGTGAAGACCCGAACCTGCAGCGGCCTAGCAGAGGCGCGGGCGCTGGCCTTGACTCAGTGGGAAACACTACTGGCTCTGATCTCCCATACCTCAGCAGGGGCAGCGCGCGCCCTGCCGGCGTCCTCGCTGGCCGGCGGTGCCGGGGACGCCCCACACGGCCGGGTCGGTTCTCCCTCCGGGCTTTCTCCCGTCCTCCCACGGTTGGTTCTGGCCGAATGCATGTCCTGTCACCCTGGGGTCGGTTTCCTGAACTCTCGCTTTAATCATTGGATTAACAGAAACCCAAACAGGATTACCCTTGCCCTCGGCTGCAGGGGCCGCCCTGATTTCCCAGGAGACAGGACTGTGGTCCCTCCCTGCTGGTCTGTGTCATGATTACGAGGCTCTTACTCTGATCTCATCTGATTACTGTTAGAATTTCCTTAGACCTCCCAAACCATTCTTAGAAAGCCCCTGTTCTTCAGAGCCTCGGCGTCCTTTCTCCCCAGCGGTACTGTGTGCTGATTTCTCAGTCGAGAAATAAATCCCAACTTGGTTTAAAAAAACAAAAACCGTTTTGGAGGCAGGAGAGGAAGTGCGCTGCTGGTCCCGGTCCATCTGTGGGCTCCCAGGACGTGGGCGCTGCCGCCTCCTTCCAGGGGTGCCAGGGACTGGAGGCCGCGACAGTATTCGCCTGGAGCCTTGGAGCCGGTAGGCCCAGGCCACTGCCTTTTGCCAAGCCTACGTGCACTAGCCCCTCGGTGCCTCGGCGCGAGCAGCCCGGGAGTGTCCGCTCTAGGTCTCAGGAGTTACGTTCAAGGCCGGGGGACGACTGGCCTGCGGCTTGTTTATTGTACACATTCATCTTTAGCATCTTACCTGTGTGTATTATTTTAGTTCCTGGGTGACCGAAACACCAATACTTCCATCACTTTTTAATTTGCACTTTATTTTTTTCCTTCTGCACTTGTTCTCCGGACAGCCGTGGGTGCGAGAGCTGGAGCTGGGGAGGGGGGCTGCCGCCGTCCTCCCGCTCTCCCTGGCCCTCCTCCCCCCCCATTTCAGCTTGCTGCTCCAGGAGCTCAAGGGGAGTTGGAGCTCACAGGCCAGGGCGCAGCTGTTATTTATTTAATTATGTTGCCCGACAGAACTTGATTGTAAATAAAGAAATCTGTTCTGTACTTTTCACTCTGTGTCTCCTGGTTATTTTATTCTATTCTGTCCTTAAGAGAAAAAGCTGTTTCTGTTCTCTTTTCCCGGCGCTCACTCGTTTGAAAATAACAGCTCGTAGCTTCCTGGCGTCTCTCCTCATCGTTCAGCATTTAAGCCCAAATTGCCACTGCCCGTACGCCAGCATTCCAGCTTCCCATCACGAGGGAGTCTTAACCCGGCAGAGGGGCTCCTCCTCTCGGCGTCTGTCCTCGGCGTCAGCTCCGTGCCGCGGCAGGTGGGCGCCCCTGGCTCCTCGCCGGAGACCTTGTCCGTAGGATTGGCGGGGAGCTGTGCCTGTCTCCTGCTGGTCGGGCCTCTCTGCTGAAGGGCCGTGAGTCACCTCGCAGAGGAGTGATTTGTTTGTGGGAACTCCATTCTCGAGCAAGCAGCCCAGGGCTGGGGCGAATCCTGATGTCCGGGAACCGCCCTGAGAGACCACCAGGCCGCTCCCTCACCGCTGTATTTACTGAGGGGCCCGCCGGACGTCCGCTCAGCCCAGCAGCTGGGCTCGGATTCCGTCCCGATCTGGAGCCTCAGAGGCAGCTGGCCGTCTCCAAAAAGCTGAGCAAGCCCTGCAGTGGCCTCCTGTGACCCTCGTTTCTCTGAACCTGCAGGAAGGCTTGGCTGCTCTCTGCTTTTAACAGAGAGCTTGGTTTGGGACCCATCCACACTGCGAAGCTCTCTTCAGGTCCCCGACTGCCAGGGCCGAGCTGTTCGGTGTGTGCGCTCCCGGTGCAGCGGAACAGGGCTTCCGTCCCGCTCACGGTCCTGACGCTCCCGTCTGTCAGATCATCCGGGGCCTGTCCTGCTGCCGCGGCTGCTGGCAGGGGTGCGGGGTGCGTGCAGTTTTCCCATTTCCCAGAGGAGCCCGGGTGGTTGGAGCTGGCATGCTCCTGTGGAAGTGGTGTCGCCTTTGACCCAGACGCTAACGTGTCTCAGAAGTTGATTATTTTATAACACTTTTTAATTGAACTTACGTTCCACTGGTCATTTCCCCCAATGGTGTGGTAAGTCAGGCTCCGTGCCTTACTCTCAGAGCGCATACTGTGTGCACACTAGTCTTTGTCCTAGAAATCTTGCAAAGCCCCTCTGCGTCTTTCACACTGGGGCTCACAGGAGATTTTGTAGGGACACCTGTGTGGGTGGGCGGAGCTGCTCTCAGCTGGAAGGGGCCGGCCTGCCCCCAAGGCTGAGCTGGCGGGAAGTTCCAGGTCGCTGAGGGTACCAAGGCCTTCACATGCCTAGCACAGCCGTGCACTTCGAGAACTGGACATTTTGAAATGGGCACTTAAAACTCCTTACCCATGTGGGCACCAGGAGAGAGAGCAGCCACGATGAAGTGCCCACCCAAGAAACCACAAACGTTGCTGGATTTCTGTGAGATCGTGGATGGTAATTAGGAGCCTGTGGCTCTCAACTTCTGTGAACTCAACTAAGTCTTCTGTCACAAAGCAGGCATCTCTCGGTTTGTCAAGAAGCTGTTCCAGGGTCCTGACCCCTAGCGGGCGCCGTTGCCGCCAGTCTGCATGCTCCTCCAGGCTGCAGTGTGAGGCTGGCCCCGGGTGGCCCCAGGCGGGCCGCGCTGATGCCTTTCCTTTACTCTGCTACATCTCTTCTCGTGTGCCCTACTGTCATTCCCACTCGCTAGGAATCCCAAATTCCCAAGCCAATAGTAAACTTTGGAAATCTTGAGTTGAATGAAATATACCCATTTGTAAGAACAGGGAGGGAAAGTGGTCCAATCCAGTAAGATTGGTCTCTAATCAAGACAGTGAACCTGCTTCACCTCAGCAGAATTTTCTTTTCGTGCCTCAGGGAGCTCTGGCTTTCATAGCGCAGGCCTGCTGGTTTCCATCTGTGTCTCCCAACCCTTCGCTTTCTTCGTTCCAGATACTGCCTCCATACTCCGCGTGCTCCAGCCGGGCCGTGCTCCTCAAACCCACCCACTCCCTAAGTTCTGCCCCGGGCTCTGCGGCCCTCCTCTGACCCTGACTGACAGGCACAGCGAGGACGGGCTGGATCCAGAGCCCTCGCCCCCGCTCAGCAGCTTTGCCGGAGTATTTGACAGCAAACTTAGAGCTGTCATTTCCCCCAGAAACCAGCATGCACCCAAAGCTAACAGGACACTACCAAAGTTACACCTGGTAGTTAACTCTGTGTCACCGACTATCCCACCCATATTCGAGTCTTCCTGATTGTTTCAACAATGGGGTCCTGATGACCGACTTGCCTGGATCAGGATCCAGTTAGCTTTCACTGTGTGACAAACCGCCTTAAAATGTAATGGCTTAGGGCCACCTGGGTGGCTCAGTCGGTTGAGTGTCCAGCTTCGGCTCAGGTCAAGATCCTACGGTTCATGGGTTCAAGCCCCGCACCATCCTCTGTGCTGACAGCTAGCTCAGAGCCTAGAGCGTGTCTTCAGATTCTGTGTCTCCCTTCCTCTCTGACCCTCTCCTGCTCACGCTGTCTCTCTCTCTCAAAAATAAATAAAACATTAAAAAAATATTTTTAAAAATGTAATGGCTTGGAACCATTATTTCTCAGGATTCTGTGAGTGGTGCGGGCTGGCCCAGTGAGGATGAATGGTAGAGGGTGGCCTCACTCACGCCTGGCAGGCAGCTAGGAGAACACAGATGACGAGCAAGCATGCATGCGTCAGTGTGCAAGCCCCTGTCCCTCTGGGTCGCCTTTGTCACATCCCTTTGGCCAGAGCAGATGGCACAGACATCTGCCTGAGTGTGGGGTGCCGCATGAGGACAGGAAGGGGAATTAATTGTCAACAGTAAGGGCCGCATTCTGTTCTCCTCTTACGGCTTTTTTATTCTAGAACGTCATCTGTTGCTGACTTCTTTCTATGCTGCAGGGTGGATTTGGTTGGCTTTGCTCATAGGGGCAGTACGCGTGTCCCGTGTGGGAGCCGCCCTGCACGTCGCCGTGACCCAGGCTTCTCTGGATTTGCTCAGGCCCTAGACGTGGAGAGGAAGCAGGTGAATTCGGGCTCTGGGCTTCCTTTTCCTGGAGAAACAGACTTAGGAGACCATAGTTATGCTTGTGAGCCAGGCCGGGCAGCACGCAGGCTGGACACTGTCCGGTTTCTGGTGAGGAAGCCAGAAGAGCTGCTGACCCCAGAGGACGCGCCCAGATGGTTCCAAGAGCCTGTAAGTGGAGTCTCGGGAGCACCATGTCCTGGACCCCGCCCCCCAGGCAGTGCTCAGCACAGCGGGCACTTAGTCACATTTTTATTTCGTAGGATTGGATCAGCAAAAAGCAGACCAGACAGCCCCAAAAGGGTGGCTCATAAACAGCTGAAGGGACAAGAGAGGAGGAGGGAGGGAGAGTAGTTAAAATCTAAGAATAAGCCACAGAGGAAGCGGAAGTGGTGTTGCCTAGGAGCTGTTCCGCGAGTGTAGGTGTAGGTTTGGGGTCATGGTGCGAAACGTGCGTTCCTTTTCCACTGTTTTTAAGTTGACATTCACATAAAATGAACCATTTTAAAGCAGATTCATAGCGTGCAACCCCCACCCCTATGTAGTTCCAACAGAAATGGGCATTTTTTTTTGAAACCAGGTGTGTGTTTTTTCTAAACTCTTGATCTAGAGCAGTCGATCTACCTGAAGAAAAGCTTGGGCCCGTCTTAGCTCAGGCCGCTGTAAGGAACACAGACGGGGCGGCTCAGCCTCAGACACTCCTTTCTCCCTCTGCTGGAGGCTGGAAGTCAGGTCAAGGTGCCAACCAGGTAGGTTCCGTCCTGAGGCCTTGGCTCGCAGGTCACTTGCCGTGCACTGTGTGCTCACTTGACTTCCTGGTGCACTCGCAGCGTAGAGAGCAGGTGTCTCTTACAGGGACACTAATCCTATCAGATCAAGGCCCCACCCTCCTGGCCTCATTCAACCCTGATCATCACACCAGGGGCTCAGGGCTTCCACGAGTAGATTTGGGGCGGTGGGGGTGGACACACTCAACCCATAACTCCCCTGGGAAAGGCATGGCCTTCAGCACAATCAGCGTCCAGAAGAAGCTGCTCACTTTGTGGTCGGCTCCCAAATGCTGTGTGGAGGCAGCTTCGTGACCACTGAAAGCCCCTCTAGGGTTGGGACCCACACGGCAGGATGAGGATGAAGACCCCCGGCAGGCACCGTCGATCTGTCCCTGATCGGGAGGACAGAGGGAAGTATTGGCCACGTTCCCGCCTCCACTCTGCGCAGGGCTCTCCTTTCACGGCCTCCTCAGCACATTAGGTGCCTCCCCCTAACTGTGCAAGTCAAGACCATGCGGTGGTGGGCTCCCCTTCTGCAGAGGAAGAAGAGCAAATAGCAGTGAGGCCCAGCGACTTCCCTAAGGTTGCGAGGGACCCATCAGTAGGCCACAGAGCCCAGGACTCAAGTCTGGGGCTCTTTGTACAACAGGCCCCTTTACGCGGAATCCTGGAGTGCCGGGTGCCATTCCCCCGTGACGCCTCAGCATGGACACTCGAAATCTGCCTCAGGGTGAGACCCTGGTGTGGTGAGAGGAGTGAGCACCTGTGTCCTAATCACGGAAGAGTCACATGAAGAAGATCCTGGGTTAACTTGGGGCAATGAAGAGAAGGGCGGGGGAAGCAGAGTCCTTCCTAACAAAGAACTTTCTCATGCGTCACACAGTTTCAAAGAATGTTGGTAATGATTTCACCATCCCTGGAAGCATTCAGCCACTTAATATGGATGGAGAGAGAGAGAGAGAGAGTGAGCAAGCAAGCGGGGATGGGGGGGTTGCAGAAAGAGGGAGAGAATGAATCCCAAGCAGGCTCAGCACTGTCAACACAGAGCCTGATGCAGGGCTCGAACTCCTGAACCATAAGGTCATGACCTGAGCCGAAACCAAGACTCGGACACTCACATGACTGAACCACCCAGGTGCCCCTGGACTACGTTCTTTGTCAAGGTGTCTGCCCAAGCCCACAGGATTCCACTTAGGATTCCAGGTGCTATAAACCGGCCCAACCTGGAACAGCCCTCTATTCTTTAGGTCGGTTGACCAAGAGGTACGTGTTGGAATTAAGGTGGCTTTTACAAGCTCTTGAGTCCCTGGCCCCCTTCATAAATACAGTAGACCCCAGTCTTCTCGGGTCCCCTCTGCTCCGGTGAAACCAAGGCGATGAGCACACAAGGTTTTCATGTTGTAGTTGTACATTTAGCGGAGTATGCCAGTTTTCCTTGCGTATGTGCCCTAATAAACCCCTAAGACGATAACCTAGCCCCAAAGCCCGTAAGCTTCTTAAGCTGAATACCCCCAGCCTTCCACCCCCAGAGCTGGAGCTGTGTCTGGTACTGGGAGGTGCAGCCCAGACGCTGACTCCCGAGAAGCCGGCATTGCTGTCGCCAGTGGTTCCCAGATGGCGAGGATTCATAGAGCAGTTTCCCAAATAACTGTGGGGAAAGGTTGACAACTTTGTCTTTGGGCCAAGTAAGGATGTGTTTTTCTCTAAACTAGCATCTACTCTAATCTTTAGTGTATAAGAGAGAGGACACTTTGCCCTTATGCTTAGCAGCTGCCTTCTAAAATATTTACGAGTAAAGTGTCATGATGTCTGCAGTTTACTTTCAGAGGGTTCCAAAGGGAAAAGCAATAGACAGGTGAGCACATGCAGGGAAGTGTTCGTTGTCAAAGCCCAGTGCTGACTGTGTGTGTGTTGATTGTATTATTCCAACTTTTCTCCACATTCTAAACTTAGTAGATTTCCGAAAATGCAAACCTCACAGCAGGTCAGCAGTTGCCGGGCACTGCAGGGGTTGGTGGAGGAGTGGACTGAAAAAGGGGCCAGAGAACTTTTGGGGGTGATGGAAATATTGTCTTTTTTTTTTTGGAAATGTTCTGTCTTGACCACAGTGGTAGTTAAGCTCCTCAAACTGCACACTTGAAAGTGGGCAGATTTGGGGCGCCTGGGTGAGTAGGTTAGTGAAGCGTCGAACTGCAGATTAGGTCATGATCTTGCACTTTGTGGGTTTGAGCCCTGTGTCGGGTTCTGTGCTGACAGCTCGGAGCCTGGAGCCTGGAGCCTGCTTCAGATTCTGTGTCTCCCTCTCTGCCCCTCCTCAGCTAGCGCTCTGTCTCTCTCTGTCTCACAAAAATGAATAAATGTTTAAAAAATTTTTTTAATGGGCAGATTTACTTGTGTGTAAAGATTGCCTCTATAAAGAGAGGGAGAAAGGAGGACATTTTAATATTCGAAAGCTGAGAACGTCATGACCTTAGGATAAAGGATAAGGATAAAGGAGGACAGTCCTTTACACTGAACGCATTTGGCTCCATGACAAAACTTACAACAGTGCCCTCCTTTTTCTCATTTTTCTGCCAAGCAGAGAAAAATTCATTACAGACCAGAGGCTGGCAATGACTACCAGAGACTTCATTTCCCCAAAAATGAGGTCTGGTATCCAGCCCAACCCCAGGGTTTCCCACCTGCCAGGCATTGGCAGGTCAGCGACTGAAATCCGCCGGTCTGCACCTTCCCCGCGGCCTGGTGCCAAGAGAGTGGGCGACCCAGGAGCCCCCACAGCTACACGCGGGCCTCAGATGCTGCAGCCACCGCTCGGGGCAGCCCCTCTGACGCAGACACTAAAAGAAGCACCCTGGTCATTTGTCTTCCTCTTATTTGTGTGTTTTTAAAGGGAACATCAGAGATTCTTCTAAATTTATAACAATGTTATATTTGAACCTTTCTGCTATGGGAGAAGTAAATGACTACTGGAGAAAAAATTTTTAAAACGGGTAAAACCGAACATACCCACCGCACAGAGACCCCTGTTAGCTCCTTGTACGTATCCTTGCAGATTCTGCATAGAAAACGTGTGTACGTGTGTACACATCTAGGTACAAGTTGCACGGGTGTGTATTTGCAAGGTGTGATCATGCATATTACACATGCTATCCCATGATCATCTTTGCGCAGTCGCCAGCTCTCCCTTCTTATTCCAGATATTTCCATCTTACCTGTCACCTAGACCGTGTCCAGATTTTCCCAGTGGACCCCAAATCTCCTGTAGATCTGGTTTTTCCAATTGGAGATAACAGTCCGGGGGCACACGTTGCATCTGAAGGTTGGGTCCCTTAAGTCTTTTGATCTAGTACGTCCCTGTTGACTCATGGAAGACATCAGACACTTTCCCATCCATCTGGTTGCTCTCTCATGGTGCTGTCTAGCTCGTTCCTCTCTTCCCGGTATTTCCATAAACCAGAAATGATAGCTGAAGGCTTAATGGATTCCATTTAACCTAAGGTGACATGTCATGTCTGGTTGGCATCATTGCCGATTCTAAGATTGACCATGGACCGTGCCTGGTCCCCCCTTGTGCTGTCAGGCTTGCACCTTGTGATAAGCCCGGGATTCAGATGCCATCACTTTGCTGCTATAGGGGCAGCCGTTTCCCATCAGCTCTTCACCCAAGGCTTTTGACCCCAATGAATAATTGTCTGAGTCAATCATTTCATCGGTATTTGATAGTAACTATTACTTTCATTCAGCCATGGAAAGGCCAGATCAGGAGACAACGGCCACTGAAAAGATAATCTGTTACAGTTCCCAAAAGGAGGGGACAGTTCATGCCACACAGGGCCACATGAGGAAGCACCAGTTTCCGTCAGGAGGCAGACAGATGGAGGGGAAAACATGAGCAAGAGTCTTTTTGAGCTCCCCAGGAAAGAGTTGTGAGGCAAGATACGTGGGTTGAGGACTGGGGGGAGTTTCAGTAGCTTCTTTGGAAAGAGGCTCTCTCCAGTTGTCTGAATCCTGGTCTGGGGACCATAAGGGCAGTGGCTGTGTGTGAGAGCCGGATGGGGAAGAAAAGAAGTCGCCAAGGTGTGCGGGCTATGAAGTGGTAAGTTTGCGTGTGAAAGGCTGTCTCTAAGAAAGGGCTAGCAGTCTCCAGGGTCAGCAGGGTCCCCACATGTCATGACATCAGAAATACAGAAAATCCGGGGAGCCTGGCTGGCTCAGTCAGAAGAACGGGTAACTCTTGATCTTGGGGTTGTGAGGGCTTGTGAGTTTGAGCCCCACAATAAGTGTAGAAATTACACACATATATACATACTAAAAAGCAATACAGAAAATCAAAAGGCCTGGCTAATACAGAGTTTGTCAAATGATGTTTTTCTAATTATATCATTTCCTTTGCCAGCTGCTTCTGGCATTCCTCTGGTTAAAAAACAAACCCAAACTTTCTTCCTTAGAAATTAAAAAAAGTTTCTGAATTTTAGCTCTTGCCACTTACACTGCTGCAATCAGAGACTCATCAATGTGCTTCAAGTCTAGTGAGATTCCTCTTCCGTTTTTTTTATTTAAAAAAATTTTTTTTAACATATATTCCTTTTTGGGAGAGAGAGAGAGAGAGTGTGTGAGCAGGGGAGGAGCAGAGAGGGAGGGAGGCACAGAATCTAAAGCAGGCTCCAGGCTCTGGGCTGTCAGCACAGAGCCCCACGTGGGGCTTGAACCCACGAACTGCACGATCATGACCTGAGCCGAAGTTGGGCACTTAACTGATGGATCCACTCAGGCACCCCGTCCCTCTTCTAAATGCTGGAGAGGGGACAGGTAGCAGGAAGGTTCTACTCTCCTGCAGCATACATTCCAGGAATGATGGGGTTCCTCCCCAGTCAGGAAACAAACTTCTCCTGTATGTGAGACAGAGACAGTGACAAAAAAAATAATGCAGAGAAGGCTGCAAGTTCTGGGCGTGAATGGGGTAACATTGAAGTGAAGACCCAAAGAAAGTGGCCCTCTGTGGGAGGAGTGCTCTGGCACAGGAAACAGTTAAGCGCAAAGGCCGTGTGGCAGGTTTAAAGAAAAACGAAGAGACCAGTAGGCTGGAGAACCAGATGAGGTCACGAGAAATATGGTCAGAAGTGTGAGGAATAAGCCCACGGACCCAGTCAAAGGCGGGATCGGAGACGCAGGGCACAGTGAAGCGAGGCTTCAATCAACGTTCTTGCAAGAGTGGGCGTCTGAGCGGCAGGCACCCTCGGGGAAGTTACAGCAGACAATTTATCTCCCGGCGTGTAAGTCCCGCCCCTGGTTCCTCATTGGCTGAGCACTACAGAGGTTACAGCTTTACCCGGAAGTCGCCTGTGCCCGGGGAAAGCAAACAGTAGTCTGATTGGAACAAATGTTCATTCCCTCCTCCCTTCGTTCTTTGGCACATGCTCATTGCAAAGCCTCCAGAAATAAGCTGCCCAAAGGGAGAGGGGAAGAAGAACCAGGAAGTGAGGGTCTAAGGATTTGGGACTCCATTGTGTGGGGGGAAGGGGGTAATACATATCTCCAATAGGTTATAAACCTACTGTTAACTAGACAGTGTAGCTTTCATTTAGTGCTTCTGAAAATGAGTCACCTCCCTTACTTCTCACAAGAGGTGACAAGGGAGCAAATCTGGGAGGCCTTTGTCCGGGCAAAGGGGGAACCCCTGGAATGTTTCCATAGATGTTAACACCCCCAAAGCATTAGAACACGCTTTCTGCTTGGATTTGGCTTCATTCCTGGACACAAGGTCAAGTCTGATACATAAATGTGTCGGTGGCCACGGTGTCCCATCTCTTCATTCCCCAAGTGTTCTTGCAAGCAATTATTGTCCTCGGCACCGGGAACACAGAGGTGAGGGAGACAACGGGATGGGCGCCTACCCCCATGGAGCCGAGAGTCAAGAGAGGGAAGAAAGACCATAAAGTAACCTCCACACAAGTGTCGATGGCAGCTGTGCCTCCGACCCAGCCCCGGAAGTTGGGGAAAGCTCCCTGGATGATGGGACTCTTCTCTTCTGGCATGACGTGTGAAATGGGTCAGCAAGCTGAAGACAGAAGAAGGGGATCGTTTCAGGCAAAAAAGAACAGGGGTGGGGGAGTGGGGGGGGTGGGGGGAAATGCAGTACAGGACGATGTGGAAAGCAGGTGGAGATTTCAAGATGGTGCTCGTGTCCCAACAGCAGTGGGAGGTACTAGACGGAGGGGACAGGTCAGGGCTTGGAAGGCCCCTCTTCCACTGCAGACGAGGCCCCGGAGGCTGGATGTGGAGGTAGTCAGACGGTGGGAGACATTGTAGTCCAAGGAAGCAGAGGGTGGTGTGGACTCCGGAGGAGGCTCTGGGGATGAGAGGACGTGGACAGATTCCAAGGACGAGGGGGGAGGTAGGGTGCAGGGTGGGGGGAAGCAGACAAGACTTAGGATGATAATCAGGAGAGCAAGGGGCGGAGGAGAGGTACCCATCTGGTCTGCTTGAATAACACCAGGGTTCATCTTGAGGTTGACATTTCTCCTTGACCTTTTTGTTTCTATCCCTCCCTCAAGGTTGCATTAGCCACCTGCTGAGTTTAATCAAGTTTGTTGAGTCCTCGAAAATCCCCTGTCCCGGTGATACTGGGGGTTAAGGGCTAATCAGTCTATTTCCAGAACCCAAAGAGGGTTAGGATACAAAGTAGCTTTTCCTGAGCCACCCTCCACACCTTCCCCACCGGCACTCCTGCATCTGCGAGCCGAGCCGAGCCCCTCTGGAAGGAGACTCAATGCCTTTGGCCTAATGCTTAGAACTGCTGAAACCACCAGTTCGCCCGTCTCAGCCCTAATCCCATCTCCATCCCTCTCCTTAAATGGGATTTGGCTTCTAGACACTGAGACCCAGGTGCGGGCACCCTCCCCAAGTTCCCTACAAATTCCCCACGCACATCAGCCAGGGGCCTTGGTGGGGTCACCTGGTTACACAGAGCCAGGGCCGGCTGCTCACCCCAGAGGGACAGAGCCCTTCTCCTCGCTTCCGGGCCCGTCTGGCTGCACAAGGTACATGACCGTCCCCCAGCGCAAGGCTTCTCAGAAACTCGGGGCAAGCGCAGGGAAGAGCGAGGGTCAGGACGGCGGGCGTTTTCATGCGGTCAGTCTGTCCCCGGCTCACCTTCTCCGTGTGGTTTCAGGGACTTTGCTCGCTAAGGAGGCCAGTGCCCTGAGTTCCAGGCAGCTAAGATGGCCTTTCCACTGTGTGAAAAGCTGGGGAGCAGTGAGAGAACAGGCCAGGAGAACAGCTGACTGTGAACTGCTGGACAGAACCTCTGGGGACTTGACGTATTTTGAAAATACTATCTGTGCAGTGGTTATGTAGTCGTTTTCAGGAACTTTATTGTAATTGCCATCAGACTTCGTGACGATAGAATTTTAAATCCAACCTGGCTAAGCGTGACGATACCAAAGGCTAGTCGGGAAGTAAGACGTTCTCACTGGAATCTAGCTGAACTTCTGGGTGAGATTTATTGAGGAACGTTTGAGACTTATCAAGAAAAAGAAA
This sequence comes from Helogale parvula, assembly GCA_004023845.1. Lineage (NCBI taxonomy): Eukaryota > Metazoa > Chordata > Mammalia > Carnivora > Herpestidae > Helogale > Helogale parvula. The sequence continues at coordinate 20,066 of PJEM01013522.1, read as the reverse complement.
ACAGATGTTTTTTAAAAAGCACACCACAGTGTGATACAAGCCAGACAGAAACCTTGTGTAGTCAAACATCGGTATTCAAGCAGATAACAAAGAAATGTCTAATGGATCCACAGCATCTCACAAGTTGGTTTTACACCCAGAATGTTCTTGACTGCACATTGAGGATCGTTTTACCTTTCCCCAGCCCCCTAAGGCCCGACTTCCATCCCACAGTGGAAGGAGCTGCCAGGGACAGACAAGATGGCGGCCAGCGGGAAGACGGGCAAGGCTGCACCAAACCACGTGATCTTCAAGAAAGTCTCCCGGGACAAATCGGTAAGTGGTACAGAAGTGAGCGCCTTGATGCAATTAAAAAAATTTTTTTTAACCTTTATTTATTTTTGAGAGAGAGAGACACAGAGAGCGAGCTGGGGAAGGTCAGAGAGAGTGGGAGACACAGAATCAGAAGCAGGCTCCAGGCTCTGAACTGTCAGCACAGAGCCTGACGCAGGATTCGAACCCATGAACTGTGAGATCATGACCTGAGCCGAAGTCGACCGCTTAACGAACTGAACCACCCAGGCGCTCCTTGATGCAATATTTTTAAAAGAGCTTTTTCAACAATAGACATGGGAATGGAGATACTTGGCTGGCTTAGTAGAGCATGCAGGCATGCAACTCTTGAACTTGTGGTTGTGAGTTCATGCTTCACATTGGGTGTAGAGATTACTTAAAAAAGAAAAAAAAGAAAGAAAACCAAAAAGAATAGACACAATCACCATCAAAACCCTGTGAGGGGGAGGAAGCTCTGTGTCTATTTCCCATCTCTTTCTGAGATGGGTGATCAATGAGATGTGAATGAGTGAGTGAATTGCACAAACACAACTTCTTTTCAGTCTCATCAAGGATTTCGTCCTGAGACCCGTAATTTTCCCCTCATCTCTCAGTCCCCATCCCCTTGCCCCAATTTTACTTGGCTGGCCTTGAACTGATGACTTACATGTTTTCAAACACTGTTTTGTCAATTCTAACTCACCTCCCCCTTTGTCATGTCACTGCCTGCTGGGAAGCCCGAAAGCCAGATCAGGGCAGCTCTGTCTTCTGGCCCTACCCCAGCCACCATACCCTTAGTCTCCACCTGGCCTCAGGGCCGCCGGGGGAAGGAACGTGCCCCAGCTGCCGTGTACGGTGGCTGCGTGGCCACCAGTATCCTGGCGACCTGTGTACTCGGCAGAGAGGAAGGCACTGTTGGCTCCATCAGGGCCACGTGAGGTGTTCTAGAAGGGAAGCCTGATGGAAGGTCCACCCCACAGCCTCCACGGAGGGGGTCTCCTTGCTCCACCTGATGGCCTCTCAGGGGCCAGTAATCTAGCTCAGCACTGACCAGTTCAAGCTGTAAGTTGTTCTAAAGCTTCTAGCAGCCGCATTAAAAAAGAAGAAGCAGATGGAATTGATTTTAACATGTATTTTATTTAACCCAATATATCCAAAAAACTATCATTTCAACATGCAAATGATATAAAAATTATTGATGACATTTTACATTCACTTTCTAAGTCTTTTTTTAAATGTTTACTTATTTTTGAGAGAGAGAGAGGGACAGAGTGTGAGTGGGGAAGGGGAAGAGAGAGAGGGAGACACAGAATCTGAAGAAGGCTCCAGGCTCTGAGCTGTCAGCACAGAGCCCGACACGGCGCTCGAACCCCACGAACCGTGAGATCATGACCTGAGCCAAAGTCGAATGCTTAACCGACTGAGCCACCCAACGCCCCATCACTTTCTAAGTCTTAGAAGTCTGGTACATTATTCCACATTTATAGCACATGTCAGTTTGGAATGGCCATGTTCCAGGGGTCCAGGAGCCCCCTGTAACTAGTCGCTACTGTATTGGACAGTGTGGATCTAGATCATTCTTCCAGTTGACTTCTGAGACGTTCCCGCAGAAGTGGCTGAGAATTTTCCTTTCAAAGGCTCGTCATACAGCTGGATCAGTCCATTCGTAAGCAGCTTAGACCTGGAGACTGTTTCCGACCCTGAATCTACGTGCAGGACACAGAATCGCCACCATCAGCCCAATTAGACACGCAACCAGCACATGCGGTTCTGAAATCAGGGCATCACGGGACTTCTCAGAGCTCCATTTTCTGTGCTTTGTAAAACTGAACTTCGGATTTTTCCGTTAGGGTTTCTCAAAGTTTAAGCCTCTCCTGGGCCCAGAGGAGACTCTCTGGTCCTCACAGTGCAAGACAAGAGAAACGGGTTTGCTCAGGGCACTCTCTGCCCTTTTGGCCCCCGGCTGAGGACCTCCGCTGTGGGTGATAGATAATTTGGGGACTCCTCAACCGCTCGTTTCCCAGACTCTTTGCAAGCTCGTGTCTTCCCAGCACACTGTGTCTTCACTTCTGGCAGAAGACAGAAACCACTCCTGCTGGGCTGATATCTTTTTCCCACTTTTTAAATTCCTCATACCTAGATGGATAGCCTTTGAACCAAGAAATATAAAATTTTTGTACGTGTGGGAAAATCCATCAATTAATACCTCACATTTTAGGATTATTCCAGTTGCAACCTCTGTATAGCTCCAGGCATGCGCCCCAGGAGCCCATGGGATTCTCTCCGCTCCGCCCGCTTCTGTGGTTTTCATCCTCCAGCTGGTGGCAAGATGGCGGCCCTAGCGCCAGGCGTCTCATCCTCACTTCCTTCCCGAACAAGGAAGCGGCTGTTGCTTCCCGGTGTCTCTTCATACGAGTGGGAACATGTTTTCCCAGTAGCCCTCCAGCAGACTTCTCTCATATCTTATTGGTCAAAACCAGGTCACATGACCACCCTAAACCAATCCTGAGCCAAATGAATTTTATGGTCATCATGGGATCAGGCCAGCCAAGAATCATCCTCTGGGGCTGGCCTCCTCTTAGCCTGGGCCCTCATGGGGGATGGTGAACCCTGAATGCAATTGGCGACTTTTGTCCAGGAAGTAGGGCACATGGTCTGTTGGTTGAGCAAGTGACACGTCAACTGCACTTGTATACTGTTCAGCCCTACTTCTCTACCTGCTCCTGCCCCTGCCCTGCCCTCCCCTTCCAGTTGCAGCAGAACTGGTGCCTTTGCTCCCATCTCAGGTTCATGCTATTTACACCTGCGTCTCATGGTCCGCCTCCTCCTTAAGGTCTTACCACCAGCCTCCCTCTCTACCAGTAGTTTGTCTGAACATAAATAAGGATGGACCTGATGCATATTTAAAAAAACTTTTTTAATGTTTGTTTTTGAAGGAGAGAGAGACAGACAGTGTGAGCAGGGGAGGGGCAGAGAGAGGGACACAGAATCTGAAGCAAGCTCCAGGCTCTAAGCTGTCAGCATGGAGCCATACTGGGGCTTGAACTCACAAACTATGAGATCATGACCTGAGCTGAAGTTGGACGCTTAACCGACTGAGCCACCCAGGCGCCCTGGACCTCATGCATATTAAAGACAACAACCAACAAACTCCCCTTAACCTATCAGCGTTCCAGCTCCCCTTCCTCCAAGCTAAAGCGTGAGAAAGACGAAAGTACGCTCTCTCCATCTGCTTCCTCCCTTCCCTCTTCTCAGCCTCATCAGCTACCCAACTGGCTTTCCCCTGGTCCATCCGTTCTCCACTTTGCTGCCAACGCTGTCTCTTCTATAAAACGGGGTAATTTCTAGCTCATGGGGTAGTTGTGGGCTTTCGGTGGAATAATGTAGGCAGTGCTTAGCGTGGCACCTGGGACATGATAAGTGCTCTCCATTCTATTCCGGCATTTATCCCGCTTAAAATCCTTCGGCAGCTTTAAGGTTGGGCCGTCAGCCTGTGTATCCCCTTTTGGCGGCCCTTCACCTGCAGATGAAACCATTGGTTCCAGAAGCGTTGTCTTGGTTCTGGGCTTAGTATAAACTGATGGTTGTTTGTTTTGTCCAGAAAGCGTCCTCACACCATCCTTCCCAGCCACCTGACTATGCAGTGCTTCAGGCATTTTCATCAATAATACAAATAACCTAGAAGGCACGGGGATTCACTCCAGGGTATCTGACATGAGGAGTAGATCTAGGGGACGACTGAATGCCAACAGAAATGATTTCAGGTGTCGGTGGAAATAAAAATAGGAATTTAAGAGGCTTAGGGATGAAAGGGGCTAGGAAGCGTACACGAACTCCGTCATGGGTGCACTTAGCAAGGGCTGATTGAGCCCTGCTATGCACCACACTGTGCAGAAACCCTGACGGCTGAGAAATGAAAGCATTCTTATCATCAAGACACTCGCAGCCCTGCGGCTTCAGCGGTGAGCGCTGATGAACGCGGCCCATGTGCGTCCCTAAAGGGGGCTGGCTGAGACCTACCCCACCAGAGGCGTGGAAACAGACAGGAAGAGGACCGACACCCTGGTCAGTGGTTCCCAGCTCCCCACACCCTCTTCCTCAGAGCATGGGTTCAGCGGTTCCCATACAGAGGCTCATCTGGGAGGATTTCAGGGACTTTGGAACCCCGGCCTCTCTGCAATGCCTCTAACGAGGAGGGGAACCAGTTCATTTAAGAGGATTACCTGTGGGAGGAGTCTCATTTGCATAAGGATAACTTCCCAGGGAGTATTATCTCGTGATTCATGAGTTTGAACCCCGCATTGGGCTCTGTGCTGACACCTCAGAGCCTGGAGCCTGCTTCAGATTCTGTGTCTCCCTCCCTCTCGACTCCTCCCTGCTCATGCTCTTTCTCTCAAAAATAATTAAACGTTAAAAAAATTTTTTTAATGTGTCACCTGTTGTGGTGCCAGGGTTTTGTTTGTTTTGTTGTTGTTGTTGTGTTTTTTGGTTGTTGCTGATTTTTAACATGAATGCTCAGTGCTTTAGTGTTCTTTGGCCATTTAGAATCCACATCTGTTCTCCCTACAGGTAACCATCTACCTGGGGAAGAGAGACTACATAGACCATGTTGACCAAATAGAGCCTGTGGGTAAGTCGAGTTTGGAGTAAGATTGTAATTTATTTTTAATTTTGTTTTATGTTTTTTATTTATTTTTGAGAGACAGAGAGAGACAGCACAAGCAGGGAAGGGTCAGAGAGAGAGAGAAAGATACAGAATCTGAAACAGGTTCCAGGCTCTGAGATAGCTGTCAGCACACAGCCCGACACGGGGCTCGAACCCACAAACCATGAGATCATGACCTGAGCCGAAGCCGGACGCTTAACCGACTGAGCCACCCAGGCGCCTCAGGAGTAAGATTGTAATTTTAATGCTGGTTTTCCTTGAAGTCATCAGAGAACTGCTAGCTGTGTATTTCTTTCAAATCAGCCTCGCTAATAATTTAATCATAAGAAGGCAAATTAAAACATGAGCGAGGTGCACTGGCTGATTGGAAACAATTTCAGAGTGTGGGGGAGACAAAGGTCTCGTTTCTAGAATATATAAAGAAACTCAACAGTAAGAATGTGTAGCATATGAGAAATACATAAAATCTATTGAAGAGTGAAAATGGAACCCCTAATAAACTAGTATGAAACAACTTAATCTAACATAGTTGTCTTAAATTAGTGGTGCATAGAGGTTTTAAAATAGCAGCTTTTAGCGATATCAGTGCAAAAAGAAACTACTTACAACAATGTTAATGAAAGAAAACAACCCTTAACTTTCTAATGATTGCAGATAAACACAATATGTATCTTTTATGCAACACCCTATGATTTTTAGGCGAGGCTCCAGTTACAGTATTCAGAATCCTGAAATTTTCTGTGGCTAAAAACTAGTTATTTGTTGACAAGTCCCGGATTTTCTGCAAGAGCTTCATTAATTTCAGTTACTTCTCCTGATAGAGGAGAATAGAGTTCACTAGCAGCTTTCACACTTTCCAAAGCACCAAACTCCTCTTGTTTGTTCAATTTTGTCCCCACTTCAGGCAGACTACAGTAGACAACATCTCCCAGAGCCTCCTGTGCAAAATTGCTGATTCCCACTGTTCCAATGCCATTCTCTGTTGTTATCCACTCATGTTTGTCTGTGAATTTACGCACAGACAGCAGAGCGGAGCCCGTGCGCAGCGTCCGGACGGCGCCCGCCCTCAGCCCCCAGGGCCGCGGCAGGCAGGGCGCGGCGGGCGCGGAAGCGGCGAGCAGGCTGCAGGCCGCGGCCCGCACGCTCCGCCTGATTTCACTTCTATAACAATCTAGACATGGTCAAGTTATAGAAATGGCAGTTCCCCGGGGGCTGAGGATGGTGGGGGGAGGGGATGACCCGAGAGGGATCGCTCTGTGGTGGGGGGACCCCTCTGTGTCGATTGCAGTGGTGGCTACACAAACCTCCCGGTGAGATAACATGACTTCAGAAATATACACATGCTGTCCCCTGTCCCCGTGTCAGCCTCCTGGCTTCCGTCTTGCAGGACAGTTATCTAAGATGTGACCACTGGGAGAAACTGAATGAAGGAGACACAGGCACTCTCTGTGCTATCTTTGCAACTTCCTGCGACTCTATAATTATTTCAAGTAAAATAGCTATTTTTAAAAAGACTGTAGAAGAAAAACCTGGCATTTTTAGGCACTTGAAGATGAGAATGTCCCTCAACAGAACGTTTTCTGGAAGGTCATCTGGCAATATGTCATCAAAAGCCAAAGCCGGTTCTACGGTTGATACAAAGACGTGCCTAGTAAAGATGTTTATTGCTATACTCATTGTAATGGGGAACATTGGAAACAACTCAAATGCCCTAACAAGAGGGGGTTAATTAAGTAATTTATGGTTCACAAATTTCAGTGGAGTGATCCCAATGGATAGTCATTAAAATGATTAGTGCATAACATGTGTGTAAGAATCGATGTTTGCAATGTATAGTTGCGAGAGAAAAGCAAACCAAATAGTGGACGTAGTGGGATCTCAGTTTTTTAGTAAGAACATCCATATAAGTGTATACACATCAGGAACCGAAACTCTGTGCCAATATCTTGACAATGGATATCTCTGAGTGGTGGAAATTTGGGTGACTTTCTAATTTTCCTATAATGAACAGGGATTATCTGTGTAAGTAAAGAACCACAGATAAATATATAAAGAAGGCCTCTGGTCTCTTTCGTCTGCTCCACCCTCATTGTTCTCTTCCTTCTCGTGTAGATGGTGTCGTGTTGGTGGATCCTGCGCTTGTGAAGGGAAAGAAAGGTGAGGCGGGCTCCTTGAACTCTGGGGACCTGGTCTGGTCTGGTCTTGGCTGGCTCTGGGGGGCGGGGAGGGACCAGGAGAGCCCGCTGGCGCTCTCTCACACCCCTCGGGGCCAGGCCCTGTCGCCCACACTCCCTGGTGTAATCTTCATGACCCTGTCCCGTTGTCCCCGTTTCTCAGGGAGCCACTTGTTCAGGGTGGCAGGACAGGTGAATGGTGGGCGGAGCGCGGAGCGCAGGTCCACGGGCCCCGGCAGCTGCGTGCTGGCCCCGTGCCATGGGGCTCTCGCCGGGGGCCAACTCAGGAGGGCCCCTCGCTGGGTTAACCCAATAGGGGGAAATGGAGCCTTGCTGCAAGGCTCATTTTGTTTTAATGCTGACTGTGGTGGTTCTGAACCACAGCATCACAGCGTCCCTGCAGACGGCTGGCAGCTGTGATATGTGTGGCAAGTACTTTGGTGCTAATAACAGTTGTGTAAACCAGATGAGGGCAGACCCCAGTTCCCCTTATGATAACGTTGCTGACTCTGTTCCTCTCTGAATGTGTCTTTTTGAGTGGTTGCTACTGGCAACTACACGGAGTCTTTCCCACCCTTGGATGGTCCACTGGAGCGCGTCAGACGCAGGCCATCGGCATCTGGGGCTCATGGCAGAAATGCTGTGTCTGCCTTCCTCCTGGGGGTCCTGCTTCTCTCTGGCACCGGGAGGGGCCTGGTTTGAGCCCTGGCCACCCACGCCCTTGGCCGGAGAAGGGCGCCTGCTCTGAGGGAAAGCGCTGTCCAGTGAGGGAGGCATGACGCCCGGGCATCTCTGGGCACCTTCTCTTACAGACACTGGATGAGGGACTGGCAGGTGATCAGAGGCTCTTCCAAGCTTAGTGGTGAGGATGCAGACAAAGTCCACAACAGTGACTTCTAGGACTTGGGGGCACTGCTTCTGATATGCTTCCTGTTCAAGAATAATGCACTTTGCATGCTTTTATTTACTCCATTAAAGTAAATAGCCCGCCCTCAAAACGTATAGTTTCACATAACCCTTTTGGTCCACTGGAGGCACGGATTATGTCTGTTTAACCAAACTGAGTTTGCGGAAGTGTTGGATTAGAGGATGCTTGATGGGCTTCTGAGGAATGTGAAAGAAGCGTTTCTGGGGTCTGGTTTCGTCTGTCCTCTGGGTCCATCACCCCCTGCCCAGCGCCTCCAGCAGGCCCGTGTTCGGCGCAGGTCTGTTTTGCTCCCTAGTGCTGTTTCCCTCTCCATGCAGACATCCTGCCCCGGAAATCCAACAACCTCGCACCTCCTGAGGTCCCTGGTGGGCGGGTCGAGAGGAGGGGGTGATAGGATGGAGGACACAAGGGAGCCTAAAGGCAAAATAAGCGGTTCCTGGAAGGTGCCTCCTGGTCCTCGGACTGACATACCCTTTAGGGTAATTAACACAAGCCCCAAGGAAGGTGCTGGGTCTCCAGAAGCTGCGGGCCAGCCGGGCCCTGTGGTTCTAGAAGCTAACGGGTGGGTGTCGGTGGCTGCAGCACGCTCACGCAGCCAGGCGGAGGCGCCACGCCAGTGGGCCAAGCCCACCCTCCTCTTGTCTCCCTCCCAGTGTACGTCTCTCTGACCTGCGCCTTCCGATACGGCCAGGAGGACATCGACGTGATCGGCCTGAGCTTCCGGAGGGACCTGTACTTCTCCCAGGTCCAAGTGTTCCCTCCCGTGGGGGCCGCGGGGACCCCCACAAAGCTGCAGGACAGCCTGATGAAGAAGCTGGGGGGGAACACATACCCCTTCCTGCTCACGGTGGGTGTCTCCCCTCCCCTCCCCACTGCCCGGCTCCTTCCCCCGCAGCACCTTGCAGTGTGAGCAGGAGTGAAGGAGGAGGGGACAGAGTAATGACTTCACATCTGTGGGCCTTTCAAATTGCATCCCTGGAGGAAATTCTAGATTGCATGGGCTGTGATTGTCTTTTTTTAAATCCTTGAAAATAGCCTCTCAGCCTTTGAAGACACCATTCAACCTACGGTTTAAATATTCCCCTTCATCTGACCACCTAATTACACGGCCCCGTCATTTCCTCCACTTGCTCATCTATAAAAAGAAAGACGTGCCCCTCGGTTGGCCCAGATGAGTTCTAAAGGGGAGGAGGCTCCCTGCAGGACGGGAGAGCTTGCTGGAGTCGGAAGTCGTCTGTAGCCTTGACCGCTGCTCAGTGGGTCACAGCAGATGAATGGCTCCATCTGTCCTGGGGCCCTGTCCCCCTTGGTGAGACCGGGCGACCCACGGTGCCAACCTGCGTGCCTCCGAGGACTTGGGCATGAGCTCAGTACGGCGAAATCAGCTACTATCGTCCCTCTTAGCGTGTCTCTGTGTCTCAAGATTATCTATTGCTCCAGAGGGGTATGCCTCAGCCTCGAAAGGGAAGGGAAATTCTGACACCTGTTACAGCCCTTGGAAACCTCCAACTAGGTGAAAGAAGCCAGACACAAAAGGACAGATACTGTAGGAGTCCACTTACAGGAGAGGCGAGGAATAGTCAGATGACTAGAGACAGAGCGTAGAATGGCAGGTGCCAGGGAATGGGGGGAGGGGGAAGCAGGGAATTAGTGTTGACCGTGCCCAGGGTTTTAGTTTGGGACAACGGGAATGTTCTGGAGACAGATAGTGGGGATTATTGCAGAACAGTGTGGATGACTGTCATGCCACTAAACTGTACACTTAAAATGTAAGTTTTACGTGATCTGTGCTTTACCACAACTTATTTTTTTAGTCACTTAAAAAAAAAGTTTTATGGTCCTGTGTGTCCTCATGATCTCATACTGAGAGTTTGAAGTAACATAACCTTTTTTGGATAATGTTTATTTATTAATTTATTTGGAAGGTGGGAGGGGCAGAGAGAGAGGCAGACACAGAATCTGAAGCAAGCTCCAGGCTCTGAGCTGTCAGCACAGAGCCCGACGTGGGGCTCGAACTCACAGACTGCGAGATCGTGACCTGAGCCAAAGTTGGACGTTCAACTGACTGAGCCCCCCGGGCGCCCCTGAATTGACATAACTTTTTAGAGATAATAAGCCAACATGTATCAAGTACCTTTACAATGTGATTTAGACCTGACTTCCCTTTCTGGCAGCATAGCCTCTGGACTTCTTAGATAAAGCGGTGCTGAGGTGGATGAAGAAGGAGGCTTAGTGCAGCATTGTTTCTCATGGCAAAGAAAGCAAAGTGCCATCTCGTGAAGCGCCAGCCAAATGAAACGTGGTGTTAACAAAGCCCCGGAAACAGGAGTGCAGGAGCTCACGGCATGGAAAAGTGGTCACGACGCATTCCGGGTGGGGCTAGGGCAGCGATGGGAGCAAAGCAGAGGACGGGACATTCGCATTGTTGGTCTTGTTTCTGTGAAACCCACACCTGCACACGTGTTTGTGGGTAAGGGTGCCCCGAGGGCACTTGCAGGCTCCTGTCTATACTGTTATTCCTGGTGTCGGCAATTTGGGTGACCATGGTGTTTTGGGTTTGGTTTTTTTTTTTTTTTTTGCTTGCTCCTCATTTTCACCTTCTGCTTTTTGTACGTTGAGTGCATGTTACACACAGACGCACCCCGTCTGAATGAAGTGCTGTGTTTCTTCCCGCAGTTTCCTGACTACTTACCCTGCTCAGTGACGCTGCAGCCCGCTCCGCAGGACACGGGGAAGGTTTGTTCAGAAAGAAACGCCATGGATTCATTCATTCCGTCAAAAGACTTTATATATATACACACACGGGGGGGGGGGGGAGGAACAGAGAGGGAGAGAGAGAATCCCAAGTAGGCTCTGAGCTGCCAGCACAGAGCCCAACGTGAGGCTCGATCCCACGAACGGTGAGATCATGACCAGAGCCGAAATCAAGAGCCTGACGCTTAACTGACTGAACCACCCCAGACTTCCCTCAAAAGACTTTTAAAAATAGCCATATATTGTGGAACATTTCAGATAGACACAAAAGTAGAGAGACGTTATAATGAATCTGGCCACTGCACTGTGAGGGGCTGGGTGGGCCAAGCATGAGCTGCTAAGGGGAGAGAAGCAAAGGGACTGCGTGTGGACAAGGAGTGACCAGGGGCTCTCAGTGGTGGCAGGGGCTGTAAGTGGTGGCGGGGACTCTAAGTGGTAGCAGGGGTTCTAAGCGGTGACAGGGGGCTCTGAGTGATGGCAGGGGACTGTAAGTGGTGGGCAGGGGTCTAAGTGGTGACAGGGGTCTACGCCTTGCAGGAGGGTGGTGAGGACAGGAGGAGAGAGTGAAAGGTGCCAGGACCTAGGGACTATGGGCCCTGAAATTGGAGGTGCCATGAGGGAGCAGGCTGGACAAGTGTGAAGTGAGGACAGAGTGGCAGGGCTGATCCTAGGGTACAGAGGGGCAGTGACAGAGACCATGGTCTGGGCAGGGATTTCAAGTGTAGGGGGTCTGGCCCCAACGGTGGTTTGTGAAATCGGTGAGTGAACCAGAAGCTGCATTGGAGAAAAATTGAATAGAATGAAATCAGATAAAATGGGGAATCTCCACAAAGCTCAGTGTTACTTCCTGAGCTGTGTCACACACGCACGTCTGTTTCCTGGGCCACGTTATAGACTTTGCTTCTGACCATGGGGGTGGCCCGAAACATCGGAAAGCCACTGGCCCAGGAAAACCCAGATGTGGGCCCACGATGGAGGAAGACGAGGTCACTAAGTCAGAGTGGGGGCACTGTACCAGCCCACATGCTCTCCTCCATCCCAGCAGTGTGGCTGTGGGACAGCGGGCATGGACTGGGCCCGTGGAGGCCCGGGAGGGGAGCGGGTGCAAGGCGGGGGGCCTCAGGGCCCCACAGCCAGGGAGACCCTGCAACTGGCAGGGCAAGGATACCAAGGTGTTTGTCAAATATAAAAAAGAGGGAGACAGAGGCCTGAGCGTTCTGGCGGAGGGAACAGCGTGTGTCCAGCGTGGACCAGAGTGAGGGCTTGGTTAGTATAGACAGCGTCTTTAGTAAAGTGGGCGGGGGGAGCAGGAGCGAGGAGGGACAGAGCCGGGTCGGGGTGACGGTGGGTAGTGGTGCCGATGTGCCTGTGACCTAGACGTCGGACTTGCCGTGATTCCACAGCTGCAGAACCAACGAGGCTGTGGCTCGTGTGCCACCATCAGCACAGCCGACTTTGTGCCCTTGCTCCCCCTGGGCAGTGGGTGAGGGCGGTGCGGCACCATGCACCCCACGTGTGACAGCATGCAGACAGGAGTGGGCTGGGGTGGCGCCCCACGGGGCTGGGGGCGGAAGGTGGCGGGGGACACCCACGCAACCTTTAAATATCAGGAGACTTTGCTCTGAATTCCATCTCCAGCTTCTCGGCACAAGTTGGAAGAGCTGCCGGCCCCGGGCCCCCTGGTCCAGCCTGGCCACTGACCGTGCCCCTCCTCCCCTCTCCAGGCCGGGCATGGGTGGCCAGTGTGGGCAGGCGAAGACCTTCTGTTGCCCCAGAGTACCTGGGTCTGCCCCCGGCCCCCGTAGCCACTGTGACATCAGTAACACACATGCAGGACCACATCTAGAGGGACAACTAAATGGGGGGGCGCGGACACCATACGTGATCCTCCTGTGGGTTTGGGGACCGCAGTGCACTTCTCGTGCTGATGTCGCTCTTTCCTCACATGGCAAATCTCGTGTCAGTGGGGCAGCCCCAAAAAAGGACATGGTGGAGACAGAGAAGGTGCCACATAATGTCCCGTGGGCAGTGTGACCCCAGCTCCCAGGAAGGGAGGGGCTCATCCAGGCCTTGTCTCTTCTCTTGCCCCCCCTGCAGTGCTGTGGGGTCGACTTTGAGGTCAAAGCATTCGCCAGAGACAGCACAGAGGACCAGGAGGACAAAGTGCCCAGGAAGTAAGAGTGTAGCTGTGGGAGGAGGGGCGGTGCCCGGGCCGGGGGGCAAGGAGCTGGGGTGGGCATCCACCCGTCGCTTTGGCTCTGTGAGGAAGAGCTCTCCCCACAGGGCTGCGTGGCCAGGCAGTCAGGAAAGTCTGTCTACACATTGGGCGAGTCAGTGCTGATCATTTGAGGAGTCAGCAGCCTCAAGGGTTCACATAAGCCTCTAAAAGACTCCAGATTCCCACTTTCTTTCTTTTTTTTTTTTAAGTTTATTTCTTTATTTTGAGAGAGAAAACACATGACTGAGAGTAGGGGAGGTGGAGAGAGAGAGGGAGAGAATCCCAAGCAGACTCCCAGCTGTCAGCACAGAGCCCGACATGGGGCTTGAGCTCAAGAACTGTGAAATCCCAACCTGAGCCCAAATCTTCACCCGCAGGAGCTCCGTGAGTTTACTGATCCGCAAAGTACAGCACGCGCCGCTGCAGATGGGCCCCCAGCCCCAAGCGGAGTCCTCCTGGCAGTTCTTCATGTCGGACAAGCCCTTGCACCTCGCAGTCTCCCTCGGCAAAGAGGTGAGCCGCTGGCCGTGCCTGTGTCCCTTGTGGGAGCAGACCTGGGGGACAGGCCCTGACACCCCCCGCCTCCCTGTCTGCTGTGTGTTGTGAGCGATCTTGTTTCCAGGCACAGTTAAAGCACTGGCATCTGTGAGCAATTGGCTTTTTTTCATAATTTGGAGCTTGTAGAGGTGACCCTTAGAATAGGGTCCCACTGGTCACACTCCCCTGCATTGCCGGTCCCGACCACCTAGGAGGAGGGGTGGCGGTCTCCGCACCCCCGGCCCCAGGCTGTTTTTTGCCCCTTCTGTCTCCATTGGTGCCTCCTTTACCAGCATGGCACCAATGGGTGTAGCTTTGCAAGTTGTTGGCTTCCCCTGGGAAATGTAAGTTTCAACATCACGGGGAAGGAGTGGCTGAATCCCGTGAATGTCATCGCTCAGGTACATCGTGGTGGAAAAAGGTGAAGAACTACTGGCCCGAGGCTGTCTCTGGTTCCTCTGGTTGCCAAGAGTTGTGCACGCATGTGGGCAAAAGCTCAACATACTGCGTGTGGTGTGCACGCCCATGTGTGATCATGTGTGCCCGGGTGTGCCCACCTGGACCTAGATCACATGGGGAGCACGGCAGAGGGGCGTTCAGCTGCTGAGCTCCCAGTGATTCCTGGTCACTGCCCTCAAACTGCCCCCAAATGGCCTTATAATTCCACTGGGGACTCCTGTGGCTGCCCCTGCTGTGACCCTCAGAGCCTCTGCACTGGGCGCTCCAGGCTGAGCACCCTCGCCCCGCCCCACTTTGGTCACCATAGTTGTCCTTCAGATGATGTTCTGGACCTTGGCTAAAGGAAACATGTCGCTGTCACTTTATCTTCCTTGAAAGTGTGGGAACTCAGTCACTTTTATTCTAGTTAAAGTGTTGAGATAAACCTAGAAAAAGCCATGAGATTAAAGATACCACCACCCTCTATTCCTCTTCTCTGACTTATCTGTTGACTTTTGCAGATCTATTTCCATGGGGAACCCATTACTGTGACCGTGACCGTGACCAACAACACAGACAAGACAGTGAAGAAGATTAAAGCATTAGGTAGGACCTTCTTCTCAAAATGGGAGGGTAGCATCTTCTAGAACTTCTCAATCTGGTCCTATTTCCCAAGGGTCTCTCCTCTGGTCGGACAAGGCCTTCCTGGGTCTTGGGAACTGCCTGTGTGTCTCTGTCCTCATGGACAGCAGGAACTTGCTGGAGGCAAGACCTTCAGCATCACCTCATGCAACCGTGTGTCCAGTTCGGGGCTGTGTTTTGTCTTGAAACAACGTCCCCGATGGGCGATCCTCCACCTTCCCACACCACGTCTTCCTGGTGGAGCCCCTCGCCAGATCTCGGGGGAAGGCATGGAGTTTTCTCTCCCGGATCATGATGAAATGTTGCTGGTAGATAACACAGTGTAGTGGGGAAAGCACTAGATTGACGACCGTAGACCTAACTTGTGGGCTCGTACCGTGCGAATCCTTTCAGAATCCCAGTTGACGTCCATGGCGCGGGTTCCCCGTCTGCCTTCCTGGATTTCAGGAGGCCCGGGGACTGGTCACACTGGGGATGCTTCATGAACGGGAAAGCCCTGCTGTCTTCTGCTGCTGTTGCAGAACCATGATGTGATGGCCAAGCCTTGCCTCTTGCTACAGACAGGGCGCCTCCTGCCTGCTGCTTGTTCTACACATTTCTTCAGCCCAGAGGGCATCAAAGTGCAGGGGATGGTCTGAGAGCATGGTCTTCTAGGTGCTACGTAAAACATGAGCAGGGAGGGTGACCCGTAGGCTCTCTGCTAACTCAAACCTTCAATGACTAAGAAACAGACTCAGAATATGGATTTTCAATGCCAAAAGGGCCCAGTTCCAGGCAAATCGGAATGGTTAGTCACTTTGTCACATACCACTTTCCTCTTTGCTTGTGGGTCCCTCGGAGATAAGGAGGTTCAGGAGTTCTGATGAATGCATACTAACGAATTATAGAGTTTTCCTAATATGGATAGGAATGCTTCCGGCTTTGTCTTATGTTGGTTTAGTTCATCTGTATTTAGTCTTTGTGGGGCCTGGTGTTATTTAGCATCTTTTGTGTGTAGTGGCCAGTCTAGTGTTCCACAGAGTAGCTGGGTTGAGAAAGTATCATTTGATACTTTATTTTTTAAATTACTTTATTTTTTATTTTTTAACGTTTATTTATTTGGAGAGAGAAAGAGCATGTGCGAGTGGGGGAAGGGCAGAGAGAGGGAGAGAGAGAGAATCTCAAGTAAGCGCCGCACTAACAGTAAAGAGCCCGATGTAGGGCTTGAATTCACAAACAGTGAGGTCATGACCTGAGCCGAAGCCGAGTCAGGTGCTTACCAGACTGAGCCACCCAGGCGCCCCATATCATTTGATACTTTGATTTTATATTGTTTCTCTAAGCTTTATGGATTCTGATATCAAAGCCATTGATTATTGAAAGAAGATGTTGAATTTTCTGAAGCAAGATGATAGTAGCTTTTTAAAAAATTTTTTAAGGTTTTTTATTCTATTTTATTTCTTATTTTGAGGGAGAGAACAATAGAGGGGCAGAAAGAGAGAGGGAGAGACAGAATCACAAGCAGGCTCCCCCCTGTTGGCGAAGAGCCTGACATGGAGCTCAGTCTCACAAACCATGAGATCATGACCTGAGTCCAAATCAAGAGTCAGACGCTTAGCCACCTGAACCACCCCAGTGCCCCATTAGTAGCTTTTATATGCTGGGCACTGGGCTGAGTGCTTCACACAAATTGCTTCTTTTAATTCTCAAATTTGGGATTTTTTTTTCCTGTTTATTTATTTATTTTTTAACATATGCAATTATTTTCCATCATTTACACTCAAATTTGGTTTTAACAGTGACTAAAATTTATCTTTTTGATCATCACAACAACCATGTACGTTAGATCCAATTATCACCCCCATTTTGCTGATGGGGAAACTGAGGCTTAAACGAGCTAAGTAACTCACCTGACAGCCCATGGCTAAGTTGGGATTTGAGCCCAAGTAGTCTGGTTCCAGAGCCTACCTTCCTCTCCACATGCACGAGTCAGTCTTGTGCTGCCGGCAGATGGTTCCTAGCTTGGACAACCAGAAGGAGGCACTCATTAAGTAAGATGATGTTGGGAAAGGGTGGGTCTGGAGATAGAGCAATTGTTGAGTCCCAGGACCCTTGGAAGGATACCCAGGGGTTTGCCATGGGCTCTGCAGAGAGGGCTCTCCTAGGGGGTGCCATTTTAGGGAGACTGGCTCATAGGTGGGAGCTGCCACAGAGCAGGTGACTGGTGAACAGATTCTGTCCTAGGCACAGAATCCAGAAGCCTCCACCTTAAAGCTGAGCCTGAGAAGCACAGCCCAAGAGCCACTGGGGAGGGAAGACCAACTGTGTCCCTCACAGGCCCCACGCCCATGCGCAGAGGGCCCTATGTGAACCGCCCACCCGTCCTTCCTTTGCAGTGGAGCAAGTGGCCAACGTGGTCCTCTATTCAAGTGACTACTACACCAAGCCTGTGGCCGAGGAGGAAACACAGTGAGTAGCTGGCTGGGTTTCTACTTCCGGGACAGCTCAGGCTTCTTTGTCAAGTTCCCCTTTCGTTCATCCCGGAGAGGGAAGTAGGATGCTCCCCTTCCTTCTTCTTTTCTCCCTTCAGAGGCTGCAAAGAAAGCATCTCAGTCCCATTCTGCGAGATCTCACTTATAAGGGAAGACGGAAAGGAGACAAAGATCCAAATGTCACAGGGGGAAGAGCTGGAATTTTCTGTTGATCTTTGGAATACGTTGGTGGGAATTTGATACTATCTCTGTGCCCCCAGAGCAGATCATCAGAGGATCTGTCAGCTCAAGGTCCTCTGTGTTTTGAACTTCAACTCAATTTTAAAATGTGGTGCCGGTGACAGCTGGGTTCCAACGATGTATCAGTTCTGAGCCCCCTGTCGTGAATCATTTCTCTCCCTTCGTTAGGCTCAGAAACAGATGAGAGTCCTGTGATGGCGTCTTCACGCCGGAGCAAGAGGCCTGCCCAGTTTTGCTCCCCGAGTTTCATTCCCACACAGGCCGCTGGGGTGACGCCCCCCCCGGAGCGTGTCACTGGGGCAGGTCTGTTGCGTCTTTGTCTCGCTGGTGCGTCCAAGCACCGCTGTGTGCGAAAAATATTACCAGAGTTACAGGAAGGGGGCTGGTGAGGAAAAACCAACTGATTCAGCAAGAGAACGTGACGTCAAGTTTAAAAGACAACATTGGAATAAAGTGTTACTTAAAACAGATCTGGCCCCAGGTTTAAATATAGCTCCAGAGGGGAGGGAAGCAGGAAGGAGCTGCGAGTCATCGGCGGCCCCTCGGGCCTGGCGGGGTTCGTTCTCCCTTGCAGGTGTGGCCTCGTACGCCCTCGTGTCCCCGAGTCTCCCGGGCGCACCTTTGGCTCATGCCCAGTGATGAGAGGAGAAAATGGCCCCTGGCCGAGTTTTTCCCTCATAGAGCTAATTATCTGGTTTTCTTTTCAGCAATTTGGTGTATTTGGGAGCAAATGATTCCCGGGAAACTGGCGATCATTCTAGCCTCCCCCCAAGGGTGGGAGGCAGGGAGACTGAAAACCCTAGGCTGGATGGTGCTCATGGGCCTCTGACTCGAAGCCACTCAGAAGGCCGTAGAGTCCCAGTCACTGTCCCTGAACCCTGGGGCACCCAGAACCCTGGGGGCTGACTCCTGGGCTATGTTTTCAGGGCCACCCTCTGCCTTCTCCTGGCTGGGTACAGGAGGGAGGGCATGTAAGGAGCATTGACACAGGCTGTGGGCTGGCCAGGCCCTGCGGCCACGTGGATGGCTCTGGGCATAGGCCAGGTGTGCGCTATGTGGGTCAATGGCAGAGCCAACCCGTAACCTCTGTTCCGTGAGCCAGGGGTGCCACAGCCCCCTCGAGACTGTGTCCCCAGCTCCATCCTTGACCTGCAGACCCACAGTTTGGCACGGGTATCCCTGTGTCTGGCGGATGCTGAGAAACTCACCGCCCATCCAGTGACAGGGAAGATCTGGGAGAGACAGAGCACCTGTGCCTTGACCCCAAACCAGCCCAGTCTGCGTGGCTCACACAGGGCTGCACCGTGCCCTGCCCAGCAACCCATTCCCCCGGACCCGTGCCCATCCTCCTGGTAGCCACACTCTTGGTGGCCGGTGGCTTCCAGCCTGGGATTATTGCTGGCACTGACCAGATGGCCTGCAGCCCTCTGTGTGGTCAAGAAGTCTCAGGAGGAGACTGGTGTAGCCCCTGACCCTTGTGCTAGTCAGTCTCGTTTGACCCCACAAAATACTCCAGAAATTCAGACACTCAGAACAGGATGAGGGACTTGAAGGACTGCCCTAAAGCTGCTGCCAGCCTTTTCTTTTCTTTTTTTTTTTTTTAATGTTTATTTATTTTTGAGAGAGAGAAAGAGACAGAGCACAAGCAGGAAAGGGGCAGAGAGAGAGGGAGATGCAGAATCTGAAGCAGGCTCCAGGCTCTGAGCGGTCAGCACAGAGCCCGACGTGGGGTTCAAACTCACGGACCATGAGATCATGACCTGAGCCGAAGTCAGACGCTTAACTGACTGAGCCCCCAGGCACCCCACCTGCTGTCACTAGTGCTTGTCATACGGCAAATGCACAGGTCCCGGAACTGTCTTCCTCGTGGGTTGCAGGGAATGCAGGTCTGATGGTTGCTTCATGAGCATCAGGACAGTTAGAGCCGCACACCCTGTGTCTTCCCGCAGAGAGAAAGTGCAGCCAAACAGCACTCTGACCACGACGCTGACGCTGCTGCCTTTGCTGGCCAACAACCGGGAGCGGAGGGGGATCGCGCTGGACGGCAAGATCAAGCACGAGGACACGAACCTCGCGTCCAGCACCATGTGCGTCCCTGCAGCTCAGGAGACGGCCCGGGGCTCAGCGCGGGGGAGGCGCCCATCTGCCCCCGTCCTCATCTCACCCCCGGGGCTCACGGGCTCACAGGCGGCATGCTGGCTGTCGCTGCGGGTGCTGAGGGTGACCCGGGCCGGGTGTGACGTGGTGGCGACAGCAGTGGGGCTCTGGAGGCAGCCGCGTGCCGCACCCCAGCTCCACCGCTTCCGGCCTGGACCGCCCTGGGCAGACGGCGTGGGCTGTCTGAGGACCTCAGTCTTCCTGTCTGTCCTCGTGGAGAGGTCGATGACGATTGTGGGAGACGACCCACGGCTGGTGTGGTGCTCGGGAGGCAGGGAGTGCTCCAGAACTGTCAGCCGTTTCCTGATAGAAGTGTCCCTTGCTAGTACAGTGTCCTACGCATATTAACTTAGGAATGCCGTTGGCCGCATGCGTGATGGAAGTGCCATTTATTCATTCCCACCAGGAAAGGTAAAGAGCAGGAGCTCCCGGTAGCTACGGATGTCGATTAGCTTTAAGTGAAGCTCAGCACTGATCTGCTGACCCCGGTTCAAAGAAGCGCTGGCTGCATTCAGTCAGCAGATGCAGC
>PJEM01013521.1:0-40400 GCA_004023845.1 Helogale parvula | reverse complement strand
TAATGCTAGTTGCATAACAGAGGTCCAGGAAGGACAAATTGGATAGGAAGAAATACATGGGAGTATGGAGCTGGCTGTCTAGGTAAGATACAAGAATGATGGTTGTGTTTCCTACCAGAGTCACAATATAGAAGATGAAGACAATCCCCGAGATGATGTGTTCTAATTGGGGCCGATCAGAAAACCCCAGCAGGATGAAATCTGTCATGGAACTTCCATTGTTTGTGTACATGACTCCTTATGAAGGTCTAGGAGACAATACCATGGAAATAAAAAAAAATAGCATTAGCTTTAGGTAGAAATAAAAATCTCTGAAGTCACTTGAGTATCCCAAATTCATTTGTTTGTGTGTTTCTTGCATTCAGAACACTTCTTTTTAACACTTTCTGGGTCAGTGTTTCAAGACTCTGTGTGTGTACTCATAACCAGAATTGTTCTGAAAATAATATGGTAGGAATGCCTGGGTGGCTCACTTGGTTAAGTGTCTGACTTTGGCTCAGATCATGATCTCACACTTTATGAGTTTGAGCCCCATGTAAGGCTCTGTGCTGACAGCTCAGAGCTTCTAGTCTGCTTCTGTGTCTCCCTCTCTGCCCCTCCCCCACTCATGTGCTATGTCTCTCTCAGAAATTAGTGAATATTAAAATTTTTTAAAAAGTAAATAAAAATAACATGGTAAACCCAATCACACTGAATTGCAAATGATTGAAAAGGCTTGATATGCAATGACACATATGTTTCTATGTTTTCTGGATCAGCAATAAATCCATAAATTTAAAAATATAATTTAGATTGGAATATAGTTTGAGTTGTTCCTTGTGAAAATTACAATGTAAGCATTACTTAATCATGACAAATTTTTCCCTTGTCGAATGAGGGACTTCCAGTAAAAACATTAAATGAGTAATTTTGTTGGATAAACTCCACCATTTGCTAGTAGAATCACATTCCATAATCACTTGCATATGTCTGCATCCAGGCATTATCTTTACCCTCACTGCCAACCTCCTCGTATTCTGCCTCCTATTCAACATTTCATACACTATTGTTCCTGTATCAGTTTTGGACTTTTTCACTCTTTTGTTCTTTTGTGTGTGTGTGTGTGTGTGTGTGTGTGTGTGTGTGTGTGTGTGTGAATGTGTTTTTGTTGCCAGGAAAAAATTATTCACCTGTACAGTGGCCCTGTATTTCTTGGAATACCTTTCATTATTGCTGTTACACCTTTTAAATTGACTTACTGATTTCTTGCAGAGTTAAATTGAACGAATTCCAGAAGCATCTGGTTAGCACATGTGCACATCAGCGACCCGTGTTAGCTCGTACTCACCGGGCCACTCAGCGGGATTAGCAAGACAGGTAACTTGAGCAAATAGCAGTTCATTAAACATTCAGGGAGGTTTTCTCCCCATGGAATTTACCGATAATATGAGTTGATCCTCTGATTGCTTAGAATTCTATAAGTAAAGTTTCACTTCAATTCTGAAAGAATACAGAAAAAGGATAAAGAATTCTTAAATTTCACTCTCTGAATATTCTATAATATAATTACATAGATGGAATGTTTAATGACCGAATTAGTCCACTAATTTAATTTTTAATTTTTGGTTTATAATTTTTATGCAGATAATTTCTGACCATGAACTACAGAACTAAGGTTATATATTCATAGTGTGCTTATAGTCATGGAATAATAACTTTATTTGTTGATATTACAGTAAAATAAGGAAATTACATACAGTATATCATCGTTCCAAGCATTTTAGTTTGAACGTGAAAGTTAGAATCATGATAAAGGAGGTGTTGTTACCAAGTGGTAAGATATAGAAATACAGTTATTCTCACTAGTAGGAAATTGAAAATTAATTTAAGTAATGAGTGTAATGTTTGTGTGTGGTAGAATGTCACCTAAGTTGAGCATAATGGTTAACTGCCCAGAATGTGGATTCAGAGCTTAGTGTCAAACCCCAGCTTTAATACTGGGAAGTCCTTGGACAGTTATGTAACCTGTTTGTACACCAGCTTCTCTAAATATTCAGTGAAGGCAATGATATTTAACAATGAGAGGTTGGGGCTCCTGGGTGGCTCAGTCGGTTAGGCGTCCGGCTTTAGCTCAGATCATTATCTCACGGTTCATGGGTTCGAGTCGTGCATTGGGCTCTGTGCTGACAGCTCAGAGTCTGGAGCCTGTCTTCGGATTCTGTGTCTCCCTCTCTCTCTGACCCTCGCCTGTGCATGATGTCTCTCTCTCTCTCTCTCTCTCTCTCTCTCAAAAATAAAACATTAAAAATTTTTTTAACAATGAGAGGTTGTGAGGGCTAGTATTTGTGGAAAAACTAGCAACTGTGCTTATTTTATATAATTTATTTTATATACATCACTAAATTAAATTAAATTAATTCGAAAATTTAAACATTGTATTCACCTACTCACAAATTATTATTATTTTATTTTTTCTTTACTCTCTTCATTTTTCCCACTTATAATTTTACCATGGTGGT
The DNA here is from genome assembly GCA_004023845.1 of Helogale parvula. Classification (NCBI taxonomy): domain Eukaryota; kingdom Metazoa; phylum Chordata; class Mammalia; order Carnivora; family Herpestidae; genus Helogale; species Helogale parvula. The sequence goes on along the minus strand of PJEM01013521.1, from coordinate 37,902 downwards.
CTAGAACTACACTGGAATGCTTAAAATTTTATGTTTGCATCGTCTTTTAGATGTAAAGACACTTACATACACAAAAGTGCTCACAAACACAATGTACACGCTGAACTGGTAAACTCAGAGGCAGGAAAGGACAGGGGACCCAAGCTTCCCAAATGTCTTAATTACAAAGTACAGTCAGCTTTTCTTCACACGTCAGGTTGGAAAAATGTTGGGAATGAGAAGGCCACAGGATCTTAGAGCTGAAATAGCCTCAGAAACCATGATTCAGTGTTTTGTCTTATGAAAGAGGTCTCCCACCAAACGTTCACACGACTCCTGTTTTCACAGCTTCCTAACTGTCCTTTAAAGACGGCCTCCTATTTACTTCATGCTGAGCTCAGGGACGCTTCTTGAACATCCAGGCACCACCTGTTTTCTTTATTCTGGAAATAGTGTGGAATAGGCGAATTCCACATGGTTTCTTAAAAAAACAGTTTTATTATAAAGTAAGACATAGATACAGAAAAAAGCAAAAGCTCCCTGAATCCAGGTGTGTGTTCTTATAACTAACATGCGGGTCAAAAAATGAACCTTGGCCAGCACCCCGGGAGCTTCTCTTTGTGCCTCATCCCGATCATCACGATTCCTTGTCTCCCAAAGTATCCAATATCCTCAAATTTATAGCAGTCGCCTCCTTGTAGTTTAATACTGTGATTACCCAATTGTGCATCTCTAGACAATATCGTTTAGTTTACCTCTTTTATTTTTTTATTTCTCTTTTGAGTTTCCTTTTTTAAAAAAACATTTTATTAATTTTTGAGAGACATTGTGATCAGGGGAGGGGCAGAGAGAGAGAGGGAGAGACATAGAATCTGAAACAGGCTCCAGGCTCTGCACTGTCAGCACAAGCCCGATGCGGGGCTTGAACCCATGAACCGTGAGATCATGACCTGAGCCAAAGTTGGACACTTAACCGACTGAGCCACCCAGGCTCCCCGGGGTTTCCTTTAATAGTAGAACCCGTTATCACATGTACTCTTAGTTTTATGTTCCTAGACTATGTGCATAGGTGGTCATCAGCTGGTTCTCACAGTGTATGAAGTTTAACTGTCATGTTTTTCTGGTTGCGATCCATTGGACTCACTATGGATTATTAAGTGCCTTGGATTAGTTAGTTGAGAAGTGAACACAATACTACAGAGGTACTAAAGCATTGATGAAAGCAATGAGCAGCCATGATACACACATAGTTTCTAAAATACATGTTACGTAGCTTTAGCAGGTGAAAAACATTACTGGCTCAGTTTAAGCTTTTGGTCACATAGGGCCCCCATTATCCTTATTGGAAGTGTCATGCCAGAAATTATACCTTATATTATTTAATATAGTGAATCTAAATATAGGATTTTCATTTTATGCTTGTAAACATTTTCCATTATAATTTGATGCATGGTCTCAACTTTTAGATCTTATTGTAATTTTAATTTAAAAGCCATTATGATATTTAAAATGAGAGAGCATTATAAATGTTTAGAAATTAAAATGCTATGTTTTTACTGAAATAGGTTTCCATTTTCCATAGTATGGACTTCAGTTTCTAATAGCATAGCATGAACTTACATTTTAGTTTGTTCAGTGAAATTTAAGACAACTGGAACAAACATATTTAAACATAATTTGAATGTAACAGTGATGTGGAGAGAAAACCAGAAACAAAATTGGAACGTACTCACATTTCAGGAGGGACGAATTCACAGCCATCCTGTTCTTAGTAGCCTAAATACCCTTGTTCCCATCGTGATGAGCCTCATTTCACAGGTAAACAGAAGGATTCTTGTTTGGAAATTACTGAGTTCATGAAATATGATGAGCCACCGCTTTCTTGTAGTAGCTCCGCAATCACATTTACATTTAAATGCAACAGCTGAGCTAAGATTCAGTGAAGTCTTTATTTAATTCGGATGTTGGAGAAAAAACTAGATGTGGGACTGGTGAAAAAGTTTATTAATTTGGTTTGTTAAATGTCACTAATGGGATATTTCTAGTCTTTTAGTGAGGACTCCTGTTAAGACACGTTTATAGGTGGATCTATGCCCACTTAAACAAGGAGAGCCCTTCTCTGGTGTATGTGTGTTCTAGCAAGTGTTTATGTAGGGCATGAAGGCTAATATGTGAACGTGGTGTAGACCGTGGGGACTGGCCCCGCAGAGGCGATTAGCAAATCTTGGAATATGGTCAGAGGCTTATCCAAATAACTATTTTAAGAAAATTTTCCTGAAGACTTTGGCTTTCATCTTGTCTTTTTTTTTCTTCTTTAGATTTCCTCCATGGAAATTAATTTCAGAGATACATTTATTTGTGCATTAAATTCACTATTGAAGATTGCAAATATGTTGTAAATCACATGGCTAAAAATCAACACACTTAATTGAATTTTTTAGTGGGTAAGACACCAATAAAGGTGAAGAAATATAGGCATTAACTAGGTGTTTTATATGCAGGAAAGATAATATATGCTTTTTAGAAAACTATAGGATCATCAGAATTTTGTGGTTCATGAGCCATATTATCATTTTTCCATTTTGCAATGAATTAAAAATAGTTCCATGAATATATTTTAGCCTACCACTGAATTCAAGAACAGGGATGTTACAAATAGCTCATAGCTACTCTCTGTCTTTACACTCTCTCTTATTGCTACCTGTCACCCAGGGAAATCATTGTCTTGAATTTTGTGTTAATCACACACTTGCATTGGAATATGTATATGTGTATACATATAATTTAAATTCAAGTTAGTAGCATACAGTGTAGTCTTAGCTTTAGGAGTAGAACCCAGTGATTCATCTCTTACATATGACAGCCAGTGTTCAACTGAAAAAGTGCCCTGCTTAATGCCCATTACCCATAGACCCATTCCCCCTGCCCACTTCATCCAGCAACCTCAATTTATTCCCTGTTGTTTAGTCTCTTATGGTTTTCCTCCCTCTCTATATTTAACTTATTTTTCCCCCTTTCCCTATGTTATCTGTTGTGTTTTTCAAATTCCACATATGAGTGAAATCACATGATATCTGTCTTTCTCTGACTGACTTATTTCATTTAACAGAAAAGCTTCTGGTCCCATCATGTATATATTACACACACACACACACACACACACACACACACACACACACCACATCTTTATCCATTCATCAGTCAATGGACGTTTGGGCTCTTTCCATAATTTGGCTATTGTTAATAATGCTGCTGTAAGCATTGGGGTGCATGTGCCCCTTCAAATTTGCACTTTTGTATCCTTTGGATAAATGCCTAGTAGTGCAATTGCTGGGTCACAAGTTAGTCCTATTTGTAACTTTTTGAGGAACCTCCATCCTGTTTTCCAGAGTGGCTGCACCAGTTTGCATTCCTACCAACAGTGCAGAAGTGTTACCCTTTCTATGCATCCTCTTTAACATCTGTTATTTCCTGAGTTATTAAGTTTAGTCATTCTGACAGATGTAAGGTGTATTTCATTGGGTTTTCAATCTGTATTTCTCTGATGATGAGCAATGTTGAGCATCTTTTCATGTGTTTGTTAGCCATCTAGATGTCTTCTTGGAAAAGTTTTTGTTCATGTCTTTTGCCCATTTTATCACCCGGATTATTTTGGGGTGTGTGTATTAAGTTTGATAAGTTATTTTATACATCTTGAATACTAAGCCTTTATCCAATGTCATTTTCAAATATCTTTTCCCATTCTATCAGTTGCCTTTTAGTTTTTTTTTATTGTTTCCTTCACTGTACAGAAGATTTTTATCTTGATGAGATCCTGATAGTTCATTTTCCCTTTTATTTTCCTTGCTTCTAGAGACATGTCAAGTAAGAAGTTGCTGCGATCTAGGTCAAGGAAGTTGCTGCCTATTCGCCTCTAGGATTTTGATCATTTTCTGTCTCGCACATAGGTCTTTCATCTATTTTAAATTTATTTTTGTGTTGGTGAAATAAAGTGGTCCAGGCTCACTCTTCTGCATGTTCCTGTTCAGTTTTCTCAACACTACTTTCTGAAAAGATTGTCCTTTTTTCCATTGGATACTCTCTCCTGCTTTGTTGAGGGGTTAATTGGCTATACATTTGTAGAATTTGGAATTCTTTATTCCGTACCATTGACCTATGTGTCTGTTTCTGTGCCAATACCATACTATCTTGATAATTACAGCTTTGTAGTACAGCATGAAGTATGTAATTATCATGCTCCCCACTTTGGTTTTCTTTTTCAATATCACGGTGACTATTTGGGTACTTCTTTGGTTCCATAGAAATTTTAGGATTGTTTGTTGTAGTTCTGTGAAAAAATTCTGGTGTTATTTTGATGGGTACTGCTTTGAATGTGTAGATAGCTTTGGGTAATATTGATATTTTAACAATATTGTTCTTTCAATCCATGAGTGTGGGATGTTTTTCCATTTCCTTATGACTTCTTCAAGTTTTTGAACAAAAAAAGCCTTTCTATAAGCTTTTCATAATTTTCAGTGTACAGATTTTTTTTACCTCTTTTGTTATGTTTATTCCTACATATCTTGTGTTTTTTAGTGCAATTGTAAACGGAATTGATTCCTTGATATACTAACACAGTCACATATGTATGTCAAAGCCCGCATAGAATATATTTTAAGTTTAGTTTATTTGAAATTCCACAAAGTATGGCATATATTATATGTACTTTTGGCACTTTCTTTCTTTCACCTACCATTTTGACATGGAGATTTTTCAATATTTTTTTGTATAGCTATGGTCAAATTATTTCCACTAATGTATAATATAAAATTGTGTGAATATATTATAATTATTTTGTGTCTTCACTTAATGATGGCCATTTTGATGATTAAAGTTCTTGAGAGTGGGGGTTCTGGAAGAGTGGAGTGCTTGGAAGACTTGGAAGCTCCTGATACATTCTGGTACCCTGCCCTGTGCATCTCGTACAATTGGCTATTCCTGAGTTACATTCTTTTATGACAAACACGTGATCTAGGCTACCTCAAGAAACAAGCCAAAGTATACATGGTGGAGAGTCTCAAATATCAATGTGAGTAGGGAAATAAAATAACCAAAGTCACAACAAGATATGCCCAAGGGACACCATTGAAATAACACCTCCGGAGTGGAGATGCCCAGGACAGTCAATGAGCCTCCTTTAATAGAGAAGTGCTCACAGGTGCAGAGTGCAGAACAAGCTTTTAAAACTGACAAGAGACAGAAAGCTAGCCAAAATGATGAACTGGGAAAACACTCCTCTAAAGAAATTCCAGAAAGAAGTCACAACTACAGAATTGCTCAAAACAGATATTAGCAACATAGTCGAGCAAGAATTTAGAATAACTGTCATAAAAGTAATCACTGGGCTTGAAATAGGCATAAAATACATCAGAGAAACTATTGCTACAAAGAGTATGGACCTTAAAAACAGTTGTCATGAATTTTAAAAATGCTATAAATGAGGTGCATAATAAAATGGAGGCGGCCATGGCACGGATTGAAGAAGCAGAGAAGAGAATAGTTGAATTAGAAGACACAGTTATAGAAAAAATGGAAGCTGAGAAAAAGAGAGACATTGATCCAGGAGTATGAAAGGAGAATTTGAGAACTGAGTGATACAATCAAATGGAACAATATTCCTATCATAGGAATTCCTGAAGAAGAAGAAAGAAAAGCACTGAGGGGTAGTTGAACAAATTATAGCCGAGAACTTCCTCAATCTGGGGAAAGAAACAGACATCGAAATCCAAGAGTCACAGAGAACTCCCCTCAGATGTAACTTGAAGTAACCTGCATGACATATCATAGTGAAACAGGCATAAAGAGATAAAGAGATAAAGGATAAAGAGAGAATTATGAAAGCAGCTAGGGATAAAAGGGCCCTAACATACAAAGAGAAACTTACCAGAGTAGTTACAGACCTATCTACTGGAACTTGGCAGGCCTGAAAAAAATGGCAGGAAATCTTCAATGTGATGAACAAAAATTTGCAGCCAAGAATCCTTTATCCAGCAAGCCTATCATTCAGAATATAAGGAGAGATAAAGGTTTCCCCAAATAAACAAAAATTGAGAGAATTTACCACCCCTAAACCATTCCTACAAGAAATCCTAAGAGGAACTATTTGAGGGAAATGTTGCAAGGAACGCAAGGTACCAGAGACTCCACTACAAGCATGAACCAATGACTCTAAACCCATATTTTTCAATAAAAACTCTGAATGTAAATAAACTAAATGCTCCAAACAAAAGACATAGTGTAAGGGTGACTGGGTGATTCATCAGTTAAGCATCCGAATTTGGCTCAGGTTATGGTCTCACATTTCGTGAGTTTGAGCCCCACATCAGGCTCTGTGCTGACAGCTAGCTCAGAGCCTGGAGCCTGTCTTCAGATTCTGTGTCTCCCTCTCTCTCTGATCCTCCCATGTTCTCTTTCTCTCTCTCAAAGATAAATAACACATTAAATTTTAAAAAAAAGACAGAGGGTAGCAGAATGGATAGAAAGCAAAATCCATCTATTGCTGTATACAAGAGACTCGTTTTAGACCTTAAGACATCATAAGATTGAAAGTAAGGGAATGGACAAATATATATGATGTGACTGGAAGTCTAAAGAAAGCTGGAGTAGCCATACTTATATCAGACAAACTAGGCATTAAATTAAAGGCAGTAACAAGAGATGAAAATGGGCATTATATAATAATTACAGGGTCTATATATCAGGAAGAGCTAACAATTATAAACATCTACTCATCGAATTTGAGAGCACCCAAATACACAAAACAGTTAATCACAAACAGAAACTATCTTATTGATAACAAAGTGCTAACTGCAGGGAACTTTAATACTACACTTACAACAATGGATAGATTAACTAGACAGAAAATCACTAAAGAAACAATGGACCTGAATGACACATTGTATCAATGGAACAGATGTATCTGATAGATATATGTAGAACTCTACATCCTGAAGCTATTGAATTCACTTTCTTCTTGAGTACACATGGTACATTCTCCGAGATAGACCACATACTGAGTCATAAAGCAGCCCTCAATAAATATAAAAGAATTGAGATTATAGCATGTGCACCTTCAGATCACAATGCTATGAAACTTGTAATCAATCACAGGAAAAAGTCGGGAAAACCTCAAAAACCATGGAGGTTAAAGACCACCCTTCTAAAGAATGGCTGGGCCACTCAGGCAATTGGAGAAGAAATTTAAAAATATATGGAAACAAATGAAAATGAAAATACAACAATCGAAACTCTTTGGGATACAGCAAAGGCAGTCCTAAGAGGAAAATACATTGCAATCCAGACCTATTTCAAGAACCTGGAAAAAGCACAAATACAAAATTTACAATGCACCTAAAGGAACTAGAAGCAGAGCAGCAAGAACACCTCAAACCCAGCAGAAGAAGAGAAATAATAAAGATCAGGGCATTACTAAACAATATAGAATCCAAAAATTTAAAAAAAACCCCAGTTGAACAGATCAATGAAACCAAGAGTTTGTTTTTTGAAAAAATAAATAAAATTGATAAAACTCTAGCCAAGCTTCTCAAAAAGAAAAGAGAGAACACTCAAATAGACAAAATCATGAAGGAAAATGGATCTATTACAACCAATATCTCAGAAATAAAAGCAGTTATCAGGAAATACTATGGAAAATTATATTCCAACAAAGTGCACAGCCTAGAAGAAATGGACAAATTCCAAAACATACATACACTACAAAAATTCAAATGGGAGGACATAGAAAATCTGAACAGACCGATAACCAGTGAAGAAACTGATCAGTTATTAAAAATCTCTCAACGAATAAGAATCCTGGGCCAGATGGATTCCCTGGGGAATTCTACCAGACATTTAAATCAGAGTTAATGCCCATTCTTCTAAAGCTATTCCAAAAAATAGAAATAGATGGAAAACTTCCAAACTCATTTTATGAAGTTAGCATTACTTTGATTCCCAAACCAGACAGAGACCCAGCAAAAGAAGAGTACTAAAGGCCAATATCTTTGATGAATACAGATGCAAAAATACTCAACAAGATACTGGCAAATCGAATTCAACAGCATATAAAACGAATTATCCACTATGATCAAGTGGGATTCATTCCTGGGTTACAAGGCTGGTTCAATATTCACAAATCAATCAATGTGATACATCACATCAACATAAGAAAAAATAAAAACCATATGGTCCTGTCGATAGATGCAGAAAAAGCATTTGACAAAATACAGCATCTTTCTTAATAAAGACCCTCGAGAAAGCCAGGATAGAAGGAACTTACTTAAACATCATAAAAGCTATTTATGAAAAGCCCACAGCTAATATCATTCTCAGTGGGGAAAAAACTGAGAGCTTTCCCCCTGAGATCAGTACACAACAGGGATGTCCACCCTCACCACTATTGTTTAACATAGTGCTGGAAGTCCTAGCATCAGCAATCAGACAACAAAAGGAAACACAAGGCATCAGAATGGGCAAAGAAGAAGTCAAACTTTCACTTTTTGCAGATGACATGATACTCTACGTGGAAAACCCAACTGACTCCACTGGAAGCCTTCTAGAACTGATTCATGAATTCAGCAAAGTCGCAGGGTACAAAATCAACATACAGAAATCAGTTGCATTTTTATACACCAATAATGAAGCAACAGGAAGAGAAATCAAGAAAGTGAGCCCATTCACAATTGCACGAAAAAACCATAAAATACCTAGGAATAAACCTAGGTATAATATATAATATACGAAATATAATAAACCTAGGTATAATATATAATAAATGAAAGATGTAAAAGATCTGTATGATGAAAACCATAAAAGACTAATGAAGGAAATTGAAGAAGACACAAAGAAATGGAAAGACATTCCATGCTCATTGATCAGAAGAATAAACATTGTTAAAACGTTATTACCCAAAGCACTCTACACATTCAATGCAATCCCCATCAAAATTGCACCTGTGTTCTTCTCAAAGCTAGAACAAAGTATCCTAAAATTTGTATGGAACCACAAAAGATCCTGAATAGCCAAAGTAATATTAAAGAAGAAACCAAAACGGGAGACATCACAATCACAGACTTTAGCCTCTTCTACAAAGCTGAAATCTTAAGACAGTTTGGTATGGTACAAAAACAGACACATAGACCAGTGGAATAGAATAGAAAACCCAGAATTGGACTCGCAAATGTATGGCCAATTAACTTATGACAAAGCAGGAAAGAATATCCAATGGAAAAAAGACTGCCTCTTTAACAGGTGGTGCTGGGAGAACTGGACAGCAACATGCAGAAGAATGGAACTAGATCACTTTCTTATACCATACACAAAAATAAACTCAAAGTGGATAAAGAGCCTGAATGTGAGACAGGGAATCATCAAAACCCTAGAAAAGAAAGCAGAAAACAGCCTCTTTGACCTCAACTGCAGCAGTTTCCTACTCGACACATCCCAAAAGGCAAGGGAATCAAGAGCAAAAATGAACTATGGGACCTCATCAAGATAAAAAGCTTCTGTACGGCTAAGGAAACAACGAAACACAAGGCAACCGACAGAATGGGAAAAGATAGTTGCAAATGGTATATTGGATAAAGGGTTAGTATCCAAAATCTAAAAGAACACATGAAACTCCACACCAAAAAAAAAATATCCCCAAATAATCCAGTGGAAAAAATGGGCAGAAGACATGAATAGACACTTCTCCAAAGAGGATATCTAGATGGACAACAGACACATGAAACGATGCTCAGCATCACTCATCATCAAGGAAATACAAATCAAAACCACACTGAGTTACCACCTCACATAAGTCAGAATGGCTAAAATAAACAAATCAGGAGACTATAGATCCTGGCGAGGATGTGAAGAAATGGACATACTGTTGTTGGAAATGTAAAATGGTGCAGCCCCTCTGGAAAATAGTGTGGAATTTCCTCAAAAAATTAACAACTGAACTCCCCTATGACCCAGCAATAGCACTGCTAGGGATTTACCCAAGGAATACAGAATGGCTGATGCATATTGACACATGTATCCCAATGTTCATAGGAGCACTTTCAACAATAGACAAATCATGGAATGAGCCTAAATATCCATCAACTTATGAATGGATTAAGAAGATGTGGTTTATCTATACAATGGAATACTACGTGGAAGTTAGAAAGAATATAATCTGGCCATTCGTGGCAACTTGGATGGAACTCAAGGGTGTCATGCTAAGTGAAGTAAGTCATGCATAGAAGGACAGATACCATATGTTTTTGCTCATGAGTGGGACAGGAGAAACTTAACAGAGGACCATGGAGGAGGAGAACGGGGAAAATGGTTGGGGAGAGGGAGGGAGGTAAACCATGATAGACTCTTGAATATTGAGAACAAACTGAGGGCTTATGGGGGAGGGGAAGCGGGAAAAGGAGGGTGATGGCCATGGAGGAGGGAATTTGTGGGATGAGCACTGGGTCTTACATGGAAACCAACTTGACAATAAACTGTAAAAGAAAAAAAAGGAAAGTGACCAGAACAAAAATTTTCATCTGAAACTTCATGATGGTTTGCAATAATAATAAAGGATATGATTGATTTTTATATACTATCATGTACAATTATCCATTTTAGGTTTTTCATGCCTCTTCTCATAATAACTCAACATGTGTCAATATCAATATCATCAATGGTTTATTTTTAAGAGGAGAATAGTTCTTTGAGCATCAGATCAGTCATAGTGTAAATTTGCAATCCGGTGGGGGTTGGTTTTGTTCGTTTTCTGTTTTGCTTTTGTTTTTGAGTTGCCGGACACTAATGCTAAAATTTCCATCTGCCCTGGCCTGGGTTTGTGGGGTATTCATTGACTTAGTGTCCATAGTAAAGCAGTGCACCTCGTCTTATGTGCAAAACACATTCGGCTATGGTTGACAGGATTTGCATTTTCCATTCACAGATGTAAAGAGTTTTCAATATCACACAAGCCTCAGCATAACAAATTTAGCAATTTATGAGAGACACCCAACTCTGTTTACCTTTCTTTTGTCAAAGGTTGAGGAGAAACATCTATATTGCTTGTTCAGTCTGTTAATTGTATGTTTTCATCCAAGCTGAACTGACGAGCTAACATCTGTCCACTCAAATTACTCTGTAGGGATGTGCTTGTGAATAAGGTCTTTAAAGTGCTTTAGATGTGCCCTATAACTGAAGTAATTCTTAATAAAACAACATTCAAAAGGTTAAACAAATAAAGTTCTTGACTCACATGAAAGGCATTAGGATGAAAAATTTTGTTTGTGATTCTTGAGGCACATTTGCTGTAAAGTCTATTGGATGTATGCCTAGGACAGGAATTGCTGGTTAGGGAATCAACAAACTTCACAAGGTGTTTCCCCCCAAGTGGTTCTATCAATTTATCCTACCCTAGTTTTGCACAAATTATTCCATTGATCTATATTTTCTTTGACACCTGATCTTGCAGACTTTTAAATAATTGCGAACTGAAAGATCATAAATACTATTAAGCTGTGACTTTGGTTTTTATTTCCCTAATAACTAAAAATTGAGTATATCTGCATACACTTACTGCTATGTATAATTGTCTTTCTTGGGAAAGCCCATTTGTAGGTTCTGACAAGAGGTCGACAGCATTGCTTCTCTGTTTTTCTAATTTGTTTATAAGTGTCCTAATAACTGTTTTTAACTCTCTGTTGGTTATATACTCTGCAATATTTTCTCTCAGTCTGCTACTTGGCATTTTACTTTATTTTATTTTTAAATATGTAGTTTCTTGTCAAGTTTATTTCCATATAACACACAGTGCTCTTCCCCACAAGTACCCTCCTCCATAGCCATCACCCCTCTTCCCCTTTTCTTCCCCGTTCAGCCCTCAGTTTGTTTTCAGTACTCAAGAGTCTCTCATGATTTGCCTCCCTCCCTCTCCCTAAGTCTTTTCCGCCCTTCCCCTCCCCGTGGTCCTCTGTTAAGTTTCTCCTGTTAGACTTATGTGTGAAAACATATGGTATCTGTCCTTCTCTGCCTGACTTATTTCACTTAGCATGACACCCTCAAGGTCCATCCACTTTGCTATGAATTGCCAGATTTCATTCTTTCTTATTGCCATGTAGTATACATTGGAATACTACATGGCATTTTACTTTAAAATTGGTCTCTAGCTGGACAGAATTTCTAAATTTACACATGGAAGAAACTTTTAATTAATCTTTAAGAATTTTTTCCCAAAGTGAGAAAGATACTCACCTATATAGTTTTCCTAAATATTTTAATGTCATACCCTAAATATACCTGCAATTAAATTATGTTTATGGAGGGAGTGTGGACATCCAAATTCATTTTTTTATCGATGTGACCTAATTTCAGTTTAATTCACTAAAATATATTTTCTTTGTCCAGGGATGACATTATATCTCTTAATTATATCAAATTCTTGCACGCATGCATGAATGTGTGTCACGTGCATGTGCATTTGAGGATGCTGATATGTTTCTGGGCCTTCAATTCTCCTCCACTGTTCAGTGAGTCTTTTCCCGCAGCAATGTCACCTACTGTCAGTTATTATATGTTTATTATAAATCTTGGTATCTGGAAAGGCAAAAATTCCTCCTTGGTAATCTTATTTTTTGCCATTTTTTAAGTTTAAGTATAATTGGTATGTATTAGTTTCAGGTGCACACAAAATAATATTTGTGTGTATTGGGAGATAATGATCAGCACAATAAGTCTAGTGAGCATCCATAATGTCTAGTTAACTTCCATAGTTCCAAATTAATCTTTATTTCTTGTGATGTGCTCTTTTAAAATCTAATTCTGAGCAACTATCAAATATGCAATATAGGATTCTTAACTACAGTCACCATTCTGTAACTTAGATTGCAGTGAATTAATTGTTATTTAACAATTTTCTACCCTCTTCGGATAATTCCTTCCTTGTTGGCAATCACCACTCTGTTCTCTGTGTCTGTGTTCTTCTTATTTTTTAAAGATTTCCCACAGAGATGTGGTCATATGGTACTGGTCCTTCTCTGCATGACATATCTGACTTAGCATAACACCTTCAAGATTCATCCAGGTTGTCAAAAGTGGCCATTGTTTTTCTTTTTGGTGGAATGAGTATCATGTAATACAATGTAATACCACATTTTAAAAAAATCTGTGAACAGTTATGTCTCAGTTATATTGGTAAATAATGTTGTAATGAACATGGGGTGCATATATCTTTTCAAATTGGTATTTTCATTTTCTTTAGATAAATGCACAGAGTATTTTTCTGAGTAACCTCAATACTGTCTTTCATGGTGGCTTCAGCAATTTGCGTTCCAACCATTAGTGCATAAGCATTATGGACAGCTGGGGAAGCAGGGTATTCACTTACATGCTCCCAGTTTCCCCAAAGTAGAAGTCACCGGCTGATAAGGTGGCTTTTGGTGCAGAGCCCTTCCACTGCGGAATAGATGTGACTTGAGTAGTAAAGAGAAGCTGTCCCTCAGGGTGTCAATCTTGAATGGATCTCTGTTCTGATAGCGTGCTGGCACATCTCTGCTGGACTGCCAGGCTGCACAAAGGCACTGTCATCTGCTGCTTGTGTCACAGTCAGTGTTCTTTGGGGGTAAGATGGTAGAAAGCTCTTGTTTTCCTTTTTTTTTTTTGAAGTAACACTTCTGATTCTAAGCATTTTAAGTTTCTACTATATTCCTTCATTTATGAGTTTCAGTGTTCTAGTAAGTGATAACTTGTTTTTTAAAAAACATAGAAAATCATAGTTTAAAGGCCTTTTTCCCAGAGGGCCAATAGAAACCATTGCATGCACCATGTCTCCTGACCATAGAGTTCTGAAAGTCTTCAGTTCTACTGGAAATAGCATCAGTCTCATTTAACAAGCAGACCAGAGCACACCTCGTTACAACTTGCCACACTCTGATTAAAGTCCACACACTGGGTATGCAGGCTAAGAGAACCTCTGCATGGGACTGAGCAGAAGGATAAAGCAGCCAAAACACAACAGTAGAGTGCAAACAGCACACACCAGAGACACTCCCTGAAGTACCAGGTCCAGGAGACTATACAACCTTTTCTTCATAAAGTCATTACTCTCAGGAGTTGAAAACAGAATGGGCCTTCTAACACAAGGAAGTATACAGAGACTTAGACATATTGCCAATATGAAGGAATTCACCCCCAAGGAAAGAACAAGAAACATCACAGGCGGAGATATAATCAAAACAGATATAAGTAATGTGCCTTATGGGGAATTTAAAGCATCAAGCATAAAGATATTCTCTGGCTTGAGAAAAGGCCGGAATATTTCAGGGAGACTATACCAGAGAAATAAAAGAATTATTTTTTGATTGAACCACCAGGTACCCCAAGAAATGTATTAATAATTTATTTTATATTATTTATTTATTTCTAATAGTTTATTGTTAAATTGGTTTCCATATAAAAGAAAAGATAAAAACCATATGATCCTGTCGATAGATGAAGAAAAAGCATTTGACAAAATACAGCACCCTTTCTTCATAAAAACCCTTGAGAAGGTCAGAATAGAAGGAACTTACTTAAACATTATAAAAGCAATATATGAAATGTCCACAACTAATATCATTTTCAATGGGGAAAAACTGAGAGCTTTCCCCCTGAGATCAGGAACACGACAGGGATGTCCACCCTCACCACTGTTGTTTAACATAGTGCTAGAAGTCCTAGCATCAGCAATCAGACAACAAAGGGAAATAAAAGGCATCAGAATTGGCAAAGAAGTCAAACTTTCACTTTTCGCAGATGACATGATACTCTACATGGAAAACCCGATTGGCTCCACCAGAAGCCGTCTGGAACTGATCCATTAATTCAGTAAGTAGCAGGGTACAAAATCAATGTACAGAAATTGGTTGCATTCCTATACACCAATAATGAAGCAACGGAAAGAGAAATCAAGAATCTGATCCCATTCACAATTGCACGAAAAACAATAAAATACCTAGGAGTAAACCTAACCAAGGATGTAAAAGACCTATCTGATGAAAACTATAGAAAACTTATGAAAGAAATTGAAAAAGACACCAACAAATGGAAAAACATTCCATGCTTATGGATTGGAAGAATAAACATTGTGAAAATGTCATTACTACCCAAAGCAATCTACACATTCAATGCAATCCCCATCAAAATTGCACCAGCGTTTTTCTCAAAGCTAGAACAAGCTATCCTAAAATTTGTATGGAACCACAAAAGACCACAAAGAGCCAAAGTGATATTGAAGAAGAAAACCAAAATGGGAGGCATCACAATCCCAGATCTTAGCCTCTACTTCAAAGCTGTCATCATCAAAACAGTATGCTATTGGCACAAAAACAGACACATAGACCAATGGAATACAATAGAGAACCCATAACTGGGCCCACAAATGTGCGGGCAGTTAATTTTTGACAAAGCAGGAAAGAGTATCCAATGGAAAAAAGACTGCCTCTTTAGCAGGTGGTGCTGGGAGAACTGGACAGCAACATGCAGAAGAATGAAACTAGACCACTTTCTTACACCATACACAAACATAAACTGAAAATGGCTGAAGGACCTGAATTTGAGACAGAAAACCATCAAAACCCTCAAGGAGAAAGTAGGAAACAGCCTCCTTGATCTCAACCACAGCAATTTCCTACTCGACACATCCCCAAAGGCAAGGGAAATGAAAGCAAAAATGAACTCTTGGGACCTCATGAAGATAAAAAGCTTCTTCAATGCAAAGGAAACAATCAAGAAAACTAATAGGCAACAGATAGAATGGGAAAAGATAGTTGCAAATGACATATCAGATAAAGGACTAGTATCCAGAATCTGCAAGGAACTCACCAAACTCCAAACCCAAAAAATGAATAATCCAGTGAAGAAATGGGCAGAAGACACAAACAGACACTTCTCCAAAGAGGACATCCAGATGGCCAACAGACACATGAAACACTGCTCATCCTCACTCATCTTCAGGGAAATACAAATCAAAACCATACTGAGGTACCACCTCATGCCAGTCAGAGTGACTAAAATGAACAAATCAAGAGATTATAGATGCCGGCGAGGATTTGGAGAAACGGGCACCCTCCTACACTGTTGGTGGGAATGTAAACTGGTGCAGCCCCTCTAGAAAACAGTGTGGAGGTTCCTCAAAAAACTATCCATAGAACTCCCCTATGACCCAGCAATAGCACTGCTAGGGATTTACCCAAGGGATAAAGAAGTGCTGATGCATAGGAGCACATGTACCCCAATGTTCATAGCAGCACTGTCAACAATAGCCAAATCATGGAAAGAGCCCAAATGTCCATCATCTGATGCATGGATCAAGAAGATGTGGTATATATACACAATGGAGTACTACATGCAATGAGAAAGAATGAAGTATGGCCATTGTAGCAAAGTGGATGGACCTAGAGGGGACATGGTAAGCGAAATAAGTCAAGCGGAAAAGGACAGATACCATATGTTTTCACTCATAGGTCTAACAAGAGAAACCTAAAAGAGGACGATAGGGAGAGGAAAGGGGAAATAGATTTGGGGAGAGAGTGGGACGCACCCTGAGAGACTATTGAATACTGAAAAAGAACCGAGGGCTTAAGTGGGTGGGGGAGAGGGGAAGGGAGGTGGTGGTAATGGAGGAGGGCACTTGTGGGGAAGAGCACTGGATGTTATATGGAAACCAATTTGGCGATAAACTGTTAAAAAAACTATCAGAACTCTTATCATCAATAAAGACTTCTTAATCATTTCTTTAAAATATTTGGAGAATTCAATCCATTAATATTTAAAGTAATTATTTTCTAAATTTTTAAAATGTTTTATTATTTATTTTTCAGAGGGAGACAAAGCATGAGCCAGGGAGTGGCAGAGAGAGGGAGACACAGGCACCATGAGATCATGACCTGAGCCGAAGTCAGACACAGAACCAACTAAGCCCCCAGGCGCCCCACATTTAAAGTAATTATTGACAGGTATGGACTTACTGTTGCATATTAGTAATTGTTTTCTAGCGTTTTTTAGTTCTAGTTCCTTTTCCTTTCTAGCAGACTTCTGTTAATTGATGATTTTCTGTAGTAATATTCTTTGATTTTGTTCTCTTCATATTTCTACTGAAATTTTTCATTGTTCCCATGAGGCATGCATACATATATGTATATGCAAATTATGTGTATATATAATATATATAGGTAAATATAAACATACAGTATGTTATACTAAGATATCACATATAAATATAATTAATAATACATATTACATATCATATATAAATATAACATAAATTGGGAAGTTATATCTAAAAACAGTCTATTATATGGTGATAACAATTTACCTTTAATCACACACTAAATTATTCTCTGACTTTTAAGGTTTTTAAAAATTTTTACAGCTATACTTAAAAAAATTTTAATGTTTTATTTATTATTGAGACAGAAACAGAGCATGAGTGGGGGAGGGTAAGAGAGAGAGGGAGACACAGAATCTGAAGCAGGCTCCAGGCTCTGAGCTCTCAGCACAGAGACCAATGCGGGGCTTGAACCCACAAACTGAGATCGTGACCTGAGCTAAAGTCGGCCGCTTAATCGACTGAGCCACCCAGGCGCCCCTAGGTTTCATAGCTATTCTTAAAGATTTTTTAAAATCCCAGTTAGTTAACACACAGTGTAATATTAGTTTCAGGTGTAGAGTTTAGTGATCCCTCACATATAACACATGGTGCTCATCACAAGTGCCCTCCTTAATCCAGATCAGCTGTTTAACCTATTCCCCACCCGCCTCCCCTCTGGTAACTATCATTTTGTTCTCTACAGGTAAGAAGAGTCTGTTTCCTGGTTGCTTCTCTGTTTATTTTGTTTCTGTATGCTCATTTGATTTCACATATGAGTGAAATTATTTACTATTTGTCATCTCTGACTGAATTATGTCACTTAGCTTAATACTCTCTAGCTCCATTCACATTGTTTCAAATGGCAAGATTTTATTCTGTTTAATGTTGCATTGTATGTATATACCACACCTGCTTTATCTTCATCCATCAGTTGATTGACATTTGTGCTAATTCTGGGGTGAACATATCCCTTTGAATTAGTGTTTTTGTATTTTTGGGGTAAATACATAGTAGTGCAATTGCTGGATCATAAGTACTTCTATTTTTAACTTTCTGAGGAACTTCCGTACTGTTTTCCAGAATTGCTGCACCAGTTTGCATTCCCACCACGAGTGTAAGAGGGTTTCCCTTTCTCTGCATCCTTACCCATACCTGTTGATTCTCTTGTTGATTTTAGCTATTCTGACAAGTGTGAGGAGACACCACACTGTAGTTTGAATTTGTATTTCTTTGATGATGTGGGAAATTGAACATTATTTTATATGTCTGTTGGCCATCTATATATCTTCTTTGGAAAAAAGGTCAATTCATGTCTTCCGATCATTTTTTAGTTGCATTATTCATGTTTTGGGTGTTGAGTTTTATCAGTTCTTTATATATTTTGGATACTTTTATCCAACATATCACTTGGAAATGCCTTCTCCCATTCCGAGGTTGCCTTTCAGTTTTGTCGCTTGTTCCCTCACTGTGCAGAAGCCATTTTGATGATGTCCCAGTAATTTATCTTTACTTTTGTTTCCCTTGCCCCGGGAAACATATCTAGTCAGAAGCTGCTATGGCCAACGTGAAAGAGGTTATTGCCTGTGTTCTCCAGGATTTTTATCATTTCCTGTCTCACTGTTAAGTCTTTCTTCCATTTTGAATTTATTATTATATGTGGTGTAAGAAAATGGTTCAGTTCCATTCTTCTGGATGTCACTGTCCAGTTTTCCCAATTGCATTTGTTGAAGAGACTCTCTTCTCCATTAGATCTTCCTTCCTTCCTCGTCAAAGATTAATTGTCCATATCACTGTGGGCTCATTTCTGTTTGCTAGTCTGCTCTGTTGATCTGTGTGTCTTCTTTTGTTCCAGGACCATACTGTTTTGATTACAAAACTTTGAAATACAACTTCAAATCTGGAATTGTTTTGCTTCCTCTTTGCTTTTATTTTTCAAAGTTGCCTTAGGATGAAATGTTCTGAATGTATCTGTTAAGTCCATCTGATCCCGTGTGTCATTCAAAATTATTCTTTGTCAATTTTCTGCTCAGGTGATCTGTCCATTTCGTACATGGGTTGTTGAAGTCCCCTACTATTATTGTATGATTATCAATGAGTTCCTTTATTGTTTTTATGGTTGTTTTATACATTTGGGTACTCTCATGTTGAGGGTTAATATTTACAATTTTTAGAACTTAATGTTCCCTAGTCTCCTTTATTATAATATAGTGTCCTTATTCATTTCTTGTTAGGGCCCTTGGTTTGTATATATACACATGCCCTGACTTTCTTTTGTCATCCATTAGGATGATAAATATTTCTCCATTTCCTAACTTTCATTAATTTTTTAATGCTTTTTATTTATTTTTGAGAGAGAGAGAGAGAGACAGTGCGATCGGGGGAGGGTCAGAGAGAGAGGGAGGTACAGAATCCAAAGCAGGCTCCAGGCTCTGAGCTACCTGTCAGCACAGAGCCCAACAGGGGGCTCGAACCCATGAGCCGTGAGATCATGACCTAAGCTGAAGCCGAACACTCAACCGACTGACCCACTCAGGCGCCCCTCCAGTTCCTAACTTTCAATCTGCAGGTGTCTTTAGATCTAGAATGAGTCTCTTATAGGCACCATATAGATGGGTCATGTTTTTAACACAGTCTGAACTATATGTCTTTTGATTGGAGTATTTAATCCATTTACATTCATAGTGAATATTGATAGATATGAATTCACTACAATTGCATTACTTTTTAAGGCACTATTTCTAAGGATTTTCTCTCCTTTCTAGCTCTTGTATTATTTCGTGTTTCTTTCCCAGGCAAAGAGTCCCCTTTAATATTTATTGCAGGTGTTGTTGTGGTCATGAATGAACTCCTTTAGTTTTTGTTTGTCTGAGTTTCTCAGACAGTTTTTGTGTGTCTGAGAAAGTCCAGCGAGTATCCATATGAATGTTGCTTAAATTCTCCATCATGCATTTTACCTGTATCTGTTTTGCTAGCTCTCTGTGCCTATCACCTTATTTTGTTCTTTTATTTGGGATGGATTCCTCTGCCTCGCTATTTTGTCTTGGTCTCTGTATTCTTTTCTGTTAGAAAACCTTGTTATGTTTCCTGGCCTGATAGTAATAACTTTATGAAGATGTCTAGGACCTGTTGCTTTAGAAATTGTCTCCAGTGTGTGCTGGGTGCACTCTAATGCTGTGCTTTGGCTCCTTTATCCTTCAGGTCAGTCGTCTGCAGAGGCTCACCTGTTCCCCAGGGCCTGGCACTGCAGGGAGTATCTTTAATGTTTCCTGTGTGCACCCTCTTGTGTCTTTGTTAATTTATACTTCAGGCCATTTGTCACTGTAGGCTCTCTTTGCCTGTTGTGGGCAGTGTTTGGTCCCTGGCCTTAATCAGCAGGTTTTAACAAGCTGTACTTGATCTACTTGTGAAATGAAACCTACTGCCACCACTACTGAAACTGATGCCCTGTGAAACTCACAATATGGGAGATAAGGTGTGAGCAGGGGTTTGGGCTGGTCTCCTGGGGGAGGTTGTTCATCATGCTAGGAATGAGACAAGTGTGATGGGGAAGGCAGTTCCACCAGAGCATGGTGGGATGGGGCGTGGTGACAGCAAGTGAGATAGCTCCTGGAGACACTGTGCTCATTTTCACAAGTGGCCCTTTGCTTATACCGAGGGGCAGGGAGGGAAATGGTGCCTGTCAGTTTCTTTGCTCCAGGAGGGGTCTTTCTGTGAATGCTGTCTCTCTGGGACATGCTCCAAAGTGAGCAGCTGGCAGTGTGTCCCTCCTTCTTGTCCTCTCACTCGAGCTTGCTTGGCTCATTCACATTGTGGTCCCAGGGTTTAGGTCCAGAAAGCCGAGACGGCCCCAGGGTACAGGTGTTCTTAAAACTTGTGGTTCGGAGGTGACTGTGTGCTTCAGTTAGTTAAGTGTCCAATTTTGACTCAGGTCATAATCTCATGGTTCATGAGTTCAAGTCCTGCATCAGCTTTGTGCTGAAGGCTCAGAGCCTGGAGTCTGCTTCAGATTCTGTGTCTCCCTCTTTCTCTGACTCAACCCTGCTTGATCTCTGTGTGTGTATCTCTCTCTCAAAAATAAACAAACATTAAAAAAAATTTTTTTAACAAGAGTCTCTTCGAAGGAAGTATGAAAATGGCAGAGCAGCACGGAGAACCTGACCTTTTCTTGTCCTTGAAATGCAGTTAGATTGGCACCAAGGCATTTTGAATACCTAGGAAATTGACCCGAGGATTAACACAATTATCTACATCATGTGAGCCACAAAACTCAGGACGTACATGGTGCAGAGAGGTGAACTGGAGGAAAGAAAAGCCACAGAGGCTGGAGAGCTGTGTTTGTGGATAGAGGACAGAGAGACAGAAAGGGGAAGAGAGCGGCTTGTAGGGATCATGCCAGAAATACACTCCTTCCAAAAGTAGCTGGAGAAAAAGCGAGAAAGAGTGAAAATACTCGCAGGGGACTGAACAGGAAATCTGTTTCCCAAACCGTTGATGGGGAGAAAGGAGAGGGTTTCAATACCACCACGATTCTATAAACAGTGGAGCACAGGGTCTGGAGTTCCAGAGCTCAGTGCCTGGTGGGCTCTGCTGAGGAAGCAGGGTGAATCCCCAGGAACAGGGAGCAGTGTCTGAGGGGTCTGAGTGACCCATGGGGAGAAGTGGCTCTGCTGCTCGGAGTGCATTTGGTAGAGGCCATATGGCCTTCCCACAGCAGGTCCTGGGGAGCAGGCATGTTTGCAGGTATTGGGACAAAGATGCCAGAGTCCAGTGAAACCTGGCACCTGTTCTGTGTGGTGATTTTCCATAACCCCTGAACCGTGGCTGCTGCACCATCCCATGAATGATTTCTGGGGAAAGCCAGCATCTGGCCATAGCTCCGTGAGACCTTCCCCTAGAAAGAAGGCGTAGGTCCAAGCTGTAGGGGTCTTTGAAGGGTGGGGTTTCGATACATAGCCCCATCTGAGATAAAACTCTGGCAGATGGCTTAGACAAGGAAGGGTGTAGGCAGAGAGTGGACGGAGGACTGATGCAAAGGCAGGGTGCTTGATCGCAGGTCAGTAAGAGCATGAAGTTCCTGCACCAGAGACTAGGGAGCTGGGTGAAGCCACTTCCGCCTGTCCCAGGCCTGCACAATTGTGCCGCCCTGATCCGCCCCAGTAAGCCAAGCAGCACCACCGAGTGGAGAATGGAGTTGTTACACCACGCCGTGCCCGAATGTGCCCTCTAAGGTCATCCCCTATATGACTGGTACAAGTCACTCCACTTGCTTCGTGTATAGACTTCAGAGTGCTTCATAGTTCCAGTTTTAGGGGAAATTATGTAACTTCATTTGCGTTTTGTTCTGCTTGCTGTTTCATTTATTCGTTTTATTGTCTTCTGTTTTTGCTTAAATTTTCTTTTTTTCTTCCTCTTGGATGCAGAAAGAGAAATTTTATTTTTTACTTCATTTTTTATTTATTTAAAAGTTTATTATATTTTATTTCCTTTATTTTATGTTGTTATCCTTTCTTATATATTTTTTAATTTAAAATTTTTTCTTACCTTTCCCCCCTTTTTTCTTCCTTTTTTCTCTATTGTATGAGGGGTCTATTAAAAAGCAGACCATAACACACCTAGGATCTAGCTTCCTTTATTTTATTTTTTGTTTTGTTTTTAAGTTTTCTACTTTAATGTTTTATTTTCTTAAAATTTTCCCCCAAAATGACAAAACAGATGAATTCACCCCAAAATAGCAAATAGGAAGAAATGACAGCCAAGAGCTTAATCAACACAGATGTAAGCAAGACGTGTTAGAATCACGACAATAAGAACACTACCTGGGGTTGATAAATGCGTAGAGAACACCAGAGAATCACTTTCTGCAGAGGTAAAAAGAAATAAAATCTAGTCAGGGCAAAATTAAGACATGGTAGAACTGAGTTTCAGTCTCAAATGGATGCCAGGATGTCAAGGATGGATGAAGCGGAGCAGCAAGTCAGCAATATAGATGAAAAAATTCCGGAGAATAATGAGGCAGGAAAAAAAGAGGAAACTAAGGCAAAAGATCAAAGTACAAGGCTTCGAGAACTCAGTGACCTAATTAAAAAAGAGTAACATTTGAGTCATAGGAGTCCCAGAAGATGAAGAGAGAGAAAAAGGGGCAGAAGGTGTATGTGAGCAAGTTATTGTGGAAAACTTTCTTAATCTGGGGAGCGACACGGACATCAAAATCTAAGAAACACAGAGAACTCTCATTAGATTCAACAAAAAATGAGCATCACCAAGCCATATTAATGTCAAATTCACAAAGTTATACAGACAAGGCAAGAATTACGAAAGCAGGTAATAAAAAAGTCCTTAACATGTAAGGGAAGACAGATCAGGTTCTCAGCAGACCTATTCACACACTCTTGGCAGGCCAGGAATGAGTGGCATGATACATTTAATGTGCTGAGTCAGAAAATTATGCAATCACTATGTTTTGTTTTTTTTTTTTTTGGCCAGAAGGCTGTCATTCAACATAGAAAGGAAAATAAAAATGTTCCAAGAAAAATAAAACTGAAGGAGTTCATGACCACTTTCCTTGCCTTGTTATAAATTTTAAGGGTATCTATTTGAGTGGAGAAAAGTCAAAATAAAAGAACAAAGACAAAAATCAACAGACACTGTACAAATTTTCATCAGGGAAATGCAAATCAAAGCCACAGTAAGATATCAACTTCAGCTGTCAGAATGGTTAAAATAAAACATACAAGAAATAAGTGTTGGCGAGGATGTGGAGAAGGACCCTCATGAACTCCTGGTGGGAATGCACACTGGTGCCGCCACTGTGGAAAACAGTCTGGAGGTTCCTCAAAAAGTTAAAAATAGAAATAGTATGTGATCCAGCAATTGTACTACTGGGTAGTCACCCAAAGAAAACAAAAACTCTTTCATTTTATCAAGTCTACATAGTAAAGATACAGCATATCATTAGTGTCATATGTACAATATAGCGATTCAATAATTTCATACATCACTCAGTGCTCATCACAAGTGGAAAAAGAGAAAAGAAAAACACTGATATATGCCCCTATGTTTCTTGTAGTATTGTTTATAATAGCTGAGATATGGAAACAGCCCAAGTGTCCAGAGATAGGTAAATAGATAAAGATGTTTTATGAATGTATGTAGATACAAACACTATTTAGATACATACACAGACAGACAGACAGACAGACACACACACACACACACACACTGGAATATTACACAGCCATAACAAGTGCATGGTTTATATTCCAAAGACAGAGTAGATACAAAAAAATATATGAGTGTTTAAATGTTTATTTATATTGAGTTAGATTCATACCTGCATCAGTCATACAAGGAATTACCTAAACATTTAAACACTCATATATATTTTTGTATCTACTCTGTCTTTGTCCGACTTCTCTCATTTAGCTCTATCCTATCTAGGTCCAACCATGTTGTTGTGAATGGCAAGACTTCTATCTAAAAAGCATAATGAGCAAAGAAACCCAGAAAGAGACATATAAATACAGAGAACAAACTGGTAGTTGCCAGAGGGGCAGGTAGGGGATGGGTGAAATAGGAGAAGGGGATTAAGAGGGACAAATTTCCAGTTACAAATACATAGGTCACAGAGATTAGAAGTACAGTAGAGGGAATATAGTCAATAATATTGTAGTAGCATTATATGGTGACAGACGGTGACTACATTTATCGTGGCAAGTATTTCATAATGTCTGTGATTGTTGAATCGCTGGGTTGAACACCTGAGAACTAATATAATATGGATGTCAACTATACTTTTTAAAAAAAGCATTCCAAGGTTTTGGGCCCTTGAGATTTTCTTACCTTTTCACTGTCTTTTAAGTGAAAAGTAAGTAGTGTTTTTAATTAATCATCAACTATCTTATTTACCCGTAGGGCAGCTATGATCGAGGGGCAGTGAGGAATGAGCAAGGCACTGTAATTTGATTTATTGATGGTGGTCCCACTGTGTTCTGAGAAATTGTAGATTTGTTGCATTTGCTCATCCTTCTTACTAGAGTGACGTGGACATCTCTGTGGACCTGGCTAGAGAACAGTGTTTGTTGTTCGAAGTTAGACATGGAGTTAGGGAGATATTCAAAGTATCCACTTCTTCGTAAGCTGGAAGGCAACCCCTTGGGATCTCATTATTGAGCTGGCTGAATAGAGGGACTAATAGCAAGAAGCTCATTTTCTCTTGGTCTCCGTGGACTCTGTCATGCTTAGAAGAGAGACCCCAGGAGGTGTTTTGTCCCCATGCTCAGTCAGCTGTTGAAGTTTACGGCATTTCGTTTCTGTTCACACAGCGATGTAATCTCTGGGGTTATCTCTTTCAGGGAAGAAAGAAGCAATTAAGAGACGTTTATTGTTGAAGGCTAAGTGAATAGGTCAACCCCTCCCTGAGTCCTGTCCCTTGTTACCCTTCCCTGAGCAGTGGGGCTGCTGGGACATCCCCTCAGTGCTGCTGCCACCTCAGTCCTCAGATATTGTCAGTAATCAGCATCATTCACTACCCCAGAATGACAGCAGGTGAAGGGTTTGGTAGGAACCTCTGTGAGAAAAATAAATCCTCAAAGGGACAATAGGTTTTTGGACATTCCAGAGATCATAGTCACAGTGATATATAATGCATAACCGTTCTGTGTAACAGGGCTTGACACCACAAGCTGCAGGAAAATACATATATTGCCATGTACTTGAAGTTGAAATACGTGTAGCATCTTATTTTAGATTATGTAAGGATACATTAATATGTAATAAAATATAAAGTACCAATAAATAGATAAATAAGTAAGTAAATAAAGATAAAATGAATTTCATGATAGTGATCATCTCTGAGAGGGTTATTGTAATTGGGCAGGAGTAAACCTGATACTTCTGCTGCATTGATGATATTGTGTTTTATTTTGTAAGTTGAGCAGCGTGGGCCAGAAGAAAGAAATGGTAGCAAGGCCAAACCTTAGATTCAGGAACAGTCCACTTTCATGCTGCCTCACTTTTCACCAAGCCTGGATCTTTCATTACTATGTCCACTTTTAATAGAGAACTTCTCACACCACAGGGAATGTCTCCCAAGACTGTGTGTGTGGGTTGAGGGAGAAGTAATTAATCTGTAAGATAATCAAGGGGCCTCAGCCTGGCACATCGATTTCACTTGTGTCTAAAAGTGGGTTGGAGCACCACCCCCAAATGAATTACAAGCTCTCTTCTCTCCTGTTCAGGTCTGGTCCTATGGGTGGCATTCATATTTAAATCTGAAATATGCCCTGGAGTTTCCAACTTTATGATTTTGGTAGGTCAGATAACACTCATTTCAAGACAGGCAGATTGAGTTATCTAGTTACTTTGTGGCCTATAATCGGCTTCTTGAGCAGAGATGAACAGTAAGCTAGACGCTCCATTCACGTAGAGAATTGTCGTCAACGTGCACTCCTATTTCCCCACTGGAGCTTGCCAGAGACTCCATTCAGCGTTCTTGTTCTGCAGATGCTGGTGGACGTTATAACTTCTAGGACAGTTAGCATGACCATTCAATTATTAGCCCAATTAGGATACTTCTGAGCAGAAAAGGGAATATTATTGAAAAGGATGCACAAACTTGGACAATATGACCTCCCTCGTCATAGGTGTCATGGGATGGATCTTCTTGCACGACGTCCTCGACCTGTTGTAGAGCCTTCTCTCGCTCCAGTTCCCCCCTCCCACCAGCCAATACTGACAGCCTCAGGGATGATCTAAAAATGGGTTGGAGCTTCATACTAATGTTAAGAATATTTGCCTTCCACACTTGTAAATGGTCTACCAAATGTGTCTTTTTAAAAAAAAGTATGAGTAGTACAAGATAAGTCAACACACATTCTGATTTGCTTGGAATAATAATTAAAGCCACATAACTTTATAATACAGTTGGAAATCAGGGAATGAGCTGACTGTAGTTCTTCTTTCTCACGATTGCTTTAGCTATTCAGGGTCTTTGGAGGTTTTATACAAATTTTAGAATTTTTTTCTGTTTCTACGTAAAATAACATTGAAATTTGGGGGGACTGCATTAAATTTATAGATTGACTTTAGATATTATGGACATTTTAACAATATTTTTTTTGATCCATGAATAAGACATGTTTTTTTTCATTTATTTGTATCTTAATCAGGTTCTTTCATCAAAGTCTTAGAGTTTTCAGGGTGAAAATAATTTACCTCCTTGGTTAAATTTATTTGAAAGTATTTTATTGCTTTTCATGCTATTGTATATGGGGTATTTTCTTGTTCTTTTTTCATATAATTCATTGTTCGTGCATAAAAATGCAACTGATATTTGTATGTTGATTTTTTTTTTATCCTGCAACTTAACTGAATTTGTTTATTAGTTCCAAAAAAAATTGTCATGGAATCTTTAGGGTTTTCAGTATACATGATAATGTCATTTGCAAACAGAGATAATTTTACTTTTTTCTGATTTGGGTGCCTTTTATTTCTTTTTCTTCTCTTACTGCTTTGGCTAGGACTTTCAGTCATATAATTGGTCCATTCAGATTTTCTGTTTCTTCATGATTCAGTTTTGGAGATTGTACGTTTCTAGGTTGTTCAGTTTGTTGGTGTGTAATTATTTGTAATAGACTTTTATGATTTATATTTTGTGGTATCATATGAATGGCTCTTTCTAATTTATAATTTTCTTCATTTGGATCCCCTTTCTCTCTCTCAGTTAATATAGCTGATGGTTTGTCAAATTTGTCTTTTCAGAGAAATGACTCATAGTTTTGTTAATCTTT
Organism: Helogale parvula; assembly: GCA_004023845.1. Taxonomy (NCBI): domain Eukaryota; kingdom Metazoa; phylum Chordata; class Mammalia; order Carnivora; family Herpestidae; genus Helogale; species Helogale parvula. The sequence goes on along the minus strand of PJEM01013521.1, from coordinate 9,993 downwards.
TCTGTTTTTTCTTGTACTCCATTTCATTTATTTCTGTTCTAATTTTTATCTCTTTACTTCTGCTAATCGTGTGCTTAGTTTGTTCTTTTTTCTCTAGTTCCTTGATATATATACTTAATTTAAATTTTTTTCATGTTTATTTATTTAGTTAGTTGCACAGAATCCATTGAGATATTTTTTAAAATGTTTCAAATAGTTTATTGTCAAATTAGTTTCCATATAACACCTAGTGTTCTTCCCCACAAGTGCCCTCCTTTATTACCACCACATCCCTCCCCCCACCCTCTCCCCCTTCAACCCTCTGTTCGTTTTCAGTATTCAATAGTCTCTCAGGTTTTGCATCCCTCTCTCTCCCCAACTCTCTTTTCCCCTTCCCCTCCCCATGGTCCTCTATTAGGTTCTCCTGTTAGATCTATGAATTCAAACATATGGTATCTGTTCTTCTCCACCTGACTTATTTCACTTAGCATGACACCCTCGAGGTCCATCCACTTTGCTACAAATGGCCAGATTTCATTCTTTCTCATTGCCATGTAGTACTCCATTGTGTGTGTGTGTGTGTGTGTATACCACATCTTCTTGATCCATTTATCAGGTGATGGACATTTAGGCTCTTTCCATGATTTGGCTATTGTTGACAGTGCTGCTATTTTGAGACAGAGAGAGCCAGAGTGTGAGCGGGGGTCGGGGGATCAGAGAGAGAGGGAGACACAGAATCCAAAGCAGGCTCCAGGCTCTGAGCTAGCTGTCAGCACAGAGCCTGATGCAGAGCTCGAACCCCTGAACCAAAGCTGGATGCTTTACCGACTGAGCCAAGCTGGTGCTCCGTACTTCAGCCTTAATAACTTTCATCTGAAAGGTGATGATTTCCCTCAGCTTTGTTTTCTTGGAGGTGTTTATTTCTTTTAATTTCTAAAGGATAACTGCTGGATCGAGTATTCTTTTTTTTTTTCTTTCAGCACTATGATAATATTATCCTATTCTCTCCTGCCTTCCAGGATTTCTGCTGAGGAATCTGCAGAACCTAATGCAGGTTCCATTGTAGTTTACCATCCTTTTTTTACTGCTTTTAGGATTCTCTATTTGTCTCTGACTTTGGACAGATTTAATATAACGTGTCTTGGAGAAAGTAATTTTTTTAATTTAAAAAATGTTTTATAGAACGAGAACAAGAAGGGCAAAGGGGCAGGATGAGTGGGGGAGAGAATCTTAAGCAGACTTCACGCCAAATGCAAAGCCTGACTCCAGGCTTGGTCCCATAATGCTGAGATCAAGATCCAAGCCACAATCAAGAACCAGGTGCTCAACTGATTGAGTCACTCCAGTGACCCAGAGAAGAGAATTTTGTATTGAAATCATGGGGTAACCTATGAGCCTGATGAATATGGATATTCAAAACTCTCCCCAGGTTTAAGAATTTCTCAGACATTATCTCTTAAAAGAAGCTTTCTTCTCCCTCCTTCTCTTATCTTTCTGTAATTGCATTAATTTGTACATTGTTTCAATTGATGGAATCCCATAGATCACTAGCATTCTTCAATCTTTTTTTATTTTTTTTCTTTATTCTTTTCTAACTCATACATTTCAAACTTCTTATTTTCCAAATCACAGATTCTTTCTTCTCTTTGATCTATCTGATGTAAATACTCTGTATTGGAAATTTAATTTCATTCATTGTATTCTTCAGCTCCAGAATTTGGTTCTTTTAATGATATATATCTGTTTGCTAATCTTATTTTGTTCATATATGATTTTCCTTGATTATGCGTTTTCCTATAACACATCAAACTTCTTTAAATTTTGAATTCATTATAGGGTAAGCTGTAGATATCTATGTCTATGGGTTTAATTTCTGGAAGATTGCTGTGACTCTTTGGTGATGTCATATTGGCAGGAGAGGTACTGGCAGAAAAGGTAAGCTGTCACCAGGCTTGCTGAACTCAAGAACATATTGTTCTTTCTGCAATCCATTGATTAGGAAGCCAGGATCAGTGCACCAATGCAAAACACTTCTCTCAAGCAGACACTTATGGGATACAAACTATATTTGCCACAGCTAAGAATATCACCAAAAGAGAATGTGTTTCACAGGCAAGAAGAAGGCATTGGATCCACTAACACAGACCATTACAGAAGAAAAATCAAAATGATTTTAGGATGATGATTAGGTGAAGGGGGTTCCAGGATGGCACCCATGTGCAAGGCGATCTTGTCTCTGAGGAGAATAAGTGTGCTTGTTAACTAATTACAGGATACATAAAGGAGAAGGAGATAACAGGTCTGCTCAGGTTGGATCAAGTAGATATTATCTATACAAAAGAATAATTAGCAGTTTAAGTGTATTATTTAGAAATAGTTAAATACCAAAAGAAACAGCCAAAGTATTTCAAAGTGACTGCTTATTTATGAAAGGTATCAGGGATAGAAAAGGATGGAGCAGGTGACTGTTCCACAGGTGATCAAGTGAAATTTTAATATAAAATTTATTACATATACATATATGAACTTTACATTATATAATGTTTATATTTATATATGCATATATTGCACACATTTAGGTATATATTGTTATATAATGCTTCTATATACAATTATATACAATACAATATTTATGTATATTATAAAATGTTATGTAATGTTTTTGTAACATTATATAAATGTCACATGTGTATATATAACCATAGAAAATATTTATAAAATTAAAAAAGTTTTGAATCCAGGTTAGTTAACTTACAGTGCAATAATGGTTTCAGAAATCCACTTCAGTGATTCATACTTACATGTAACACCAGTGCTCACCACAAATGCCCTCCTTAATGCCGTCACCCGCTTAGCCCATCTCTCCCAGCCCTCCAGCAAAGCTTAGTTCTCTCTGTATAAGAGGCTCTTATGCTTTGCCTCCCTCACTGTTTTTTATCCTATTTTTCCTTCCCTTATCTATATTCATCTGTTTTGTTTCTTAAATTCCACATATGAGTGAAATCCTATGTTTGTCTTTCTCTGACTGATTTCACTTAGCATAATTCATAGTAGTTCTATCTACACTGTTGCAAACTGGCAAGATTTCATTCTTTGGATCGCTGAGTAATAGTCCATTGTGTATATATATCACATCTTTATCCATTTCTGAGTTTATGGACATTTGAGCTCTTTCTATACTTTGACTATTGTTGATAGCACTGCTGTAAACATTGGAGTGCAGGTGCCCCCTATAAATAGAATTTATTATCCTTCGGATAAACACATAGTAGTGCAATTGCTACTTTTAATTTAAAATTAAAAACTTTTAGCTATTTGAGGCATCTTCACACTATTCTCCAGAGTGTCTGTACCAGTTTGCATTCCCACCAGCCATGGAAAAGGGCTCCTCTTTCTCTGCATCCTCACCAACATCTATTGTTGCCTAAATTGTTAATTTTAGCCATTCTGACAGGTGTGAAGTTGTATCTCACTGTGGTTTTGATTTGTATTTCCCTGATGATGAGTGATATTGAGCATCTTTTCATGTATCTGTGAGCCCTCTGGATGTCTGATTTGGAAAAGTGTCTTTTCACGTCTTTTGCCCATTTCTTCACTGGATTATAATTATAATAATAATTTCTTTATAGATCTTGGATACTAATCCTTTATCTGATATGTCATTTGCAAATATCTTCTCCCATTCCATGAGTTGCTTTTTAGTTTTGTTGATTGTTTTCTTCACTGTGCAGAAGCTTTTCATCTTGATGAAATCCCAAGAATTCATTTTTGCTTTTGTTTCCATGCCTCTGGAGACATGTCAAGTAGGAAGGCACTGCAGCCCAGGTCAAAGAAGTTGTGGCCTGTTTTCTCCTGTAGGATTTTGATGGCTGCCTGTCTCATATTTATGGCTTTCGTCCATTTTGAGTTAATTTTTGTGTAGGGTGTGAGCAGGTAGTCCAGGTTAATTCTCTGCCTGCCACTGTCCAGTTTTCCCAACAGTATTTGCTGAAGAGATTGCTTTTTTTATTCTCAAGGATTTTGATGGCTTCCTGCCTTACATTTAGGACTTTTATCCATTCTTTTATTTTTGTTTATGGTATAAGAAGTGACCCAGGTTCTTTTTTCTGCTTCTTGCTGACCAGTTTTCCCCACACCACTTGCTGAAGAGACTGTTTTTATTCCATTGAATATTCTTTCCTGCTTTGTCAAAGATGAGTTGGCCATATGTTTGTGGGTCCATTTCTGGGTTCTCAATTCTGTTCCAATGATCTGAGTGTCTGTTCTTGTGCCAGTACCATACTGTCTCAATGATTACAGCTTTGTAATACAGTTTGAAGTCTGGGATTGTGATGCCTCCTGCTTTGGTTTTCTTTTTAAAGATTGCTTTGGCTATTTGGGGTCTTTTCTGGTTCCATACAAATTTTAGGATTGTTTGTTCTAGCTCTGTGAAGAATGCTGGTGTCATTTTGATAAGGATTGCATTAAATATGTATATTACTTTGGGTAATATTGACATTTTAACAGTATTCTTTTTATCCAGGAACATGGCATATTTTTTTCATTTTTTGTGTATCTTCTTCAATTTAATTCATCAGCTTCCTATAGTTTTCAGTGTATATATATTTTTCACATCTTTGATTGTGTTTATTTCTATGTATTTTATGGGTTTTGGTGCAATTGTAAATGGAATCAATTCCTTGATTTATCTTTCTGTTGCTTCATTGTTGGTGTATAGGAATGCAACTGATTTCTGTGCATTGATTTTATATCCTGCCACTTTGCTGGATATAAAATTTGGATATAAAATTTGCTGGATTAGTTCTAGCATTTTTGGGGGGGAATCTTTTGTTTTATTTCATATAGAGTATTATGCCATCTGCAAAGAGTGAAAGTTTGACCTCCTCCTGGCCAATTTGTATTCCTTTTATTTTGTTGTGTTGTCTGATTGCTGAGGCTAATACTTCCAATACTATGTTGAATAACTGTGGTGAGAGTGGACATCCCTATTTGTTCCTGAGCTTAGGGGGAAAGCTCTCAGTTTTTCCCCATTGAGAATGATGTTAGCATTGTATCTGTTATATATGGCTTTTATGATCTTGAGGTACGATACGTCTAGCCCTACTTTCTTGAGCGTTTTTATCAAGAAAGGATGCTCTATTTTGTCCAATGCTTTCTCTGCATCTATTGAGAGGATCATGTAGTTCTTGCCCTTTCTTTTATTGATGTGATGTATAACATTGATTGTTTTGTGGATATTGAACCAGCCCTGCATCCCAGGTATAAATCTCACTTGGTGTGGTAAGTAATTTTTGTGGTGTGGTGTTGGATCCAGTTGGCTAGTAGATTGTTGAGGATTTTTGCATCCATGTTCATCAAGGAGATTGGTCTATAGTTCTCTTTTATAGTGGAGTCTTTGTCAGTTTTGGAATCAGAGAAATGCTGGCTTCCTAGAAAGAGTTTGGAAGTTCTCCTTCCATTTCTACTTTTTGGGACAGATTCAAGAGAATAGGTGTTAACTGTTCCTTAAGTATTTGGTAGAATTCCCCTGGAAAGCCATCTGGCCCTGGACTCTTGTTTTTTGGGAGATTTTTGATTACTAATTCGATTTCTTTACTGGTCATGGGTCTGTTCAAATTTTCTATTTCTTCCTGTTTCAGTTTTGGTACTTTATATGTTTCTAGGAATTTGTCCATTTCTTCCAGGTTTCCCATTTTATTGGCATATAATTGCTCATAATATTCTTTTATTATTGTTTTGATTTCTGCTGTGTTGGTTGTAATCTCTTCTCTTTCATTCTTAATTTTATTTACTTGGGGTTTTTCCCTAACCTCTTTGACCTTGGCCACAGCAACTCCTTACTCAACACGTCTTCAGAGGCAAGGGAAGCAAAAGCAAAAATGAACTATTGGGACCTCATCAAAATAAAAAACTTGTGGACAGCGAAGGAAACAATCAGCAAAATTAAAAGGCAACCGACAGAATGGAAGAAGTATTTGCAAATGACATATCAGATAAAGGGTTAGTATACAAAATCTACAAAGAACTTCTCAAACTCCACACTCAAAAAACAAGTGATCCAGTGAAGAAATGGACTAACGACATAAACAGACATTTCTCCAAAGGAGACATCCAGATGGCCAACAGACGCATGACATGATGCTCAACATCACTCATTGTCAGGGAAATACTGACAAAACTACAGTGAGATACAACCTCACAACTGTCACAATGTCTAAAATCAACACATCAGGCAACAGTAGATGCTGGCAAGGATGCAGAGAAAGAGAATCTCTTTTGCACAGCTGGTGGGAATGCAAACTGGTACAGCCACTGTGGAAAACAGTATGGAGATTCCTCAAAAAATTAAAAATAGAACTGCCTTATGACCCAGTAATTGTACAACTAGGTATTTATCCAAGAGATACAGGTGTGCTGTTTCAAAGGGACACATGCACCCCAATGTTTATAGCAGCACTATCAACAATAGCCAAAGTAAGGAAAGAGTGCAAAGTCCATCGATGGATGAATGGATAAAGAACACTTGGTATGAGGCACCTGGGTGCCTCAGTTGGTTAAGCATTCAACTTCAGCTCAGGTCATGATCTTACACTTCATGAGTTCATGCCCTGCGTCAGGCTCTTTGCTGACAGCTCAGAGCCTGGATCCTGCTTTGAATTCTATGTCTTCCCCTTTCTCTCTGCCCCTCCCAATTCATGATCTGTCTCTCTCTGTATCTCAAAAATAAACATTGAATAAAAATTTAAAAATATGTGATACACACACACACACACACACACACACACACACACACACAGTGGAATATTACTCAGCAATCAGAAAGAATGAAATCTTGCCATTTGCAACTACATAGATGGAACTAGAGGGTATTATGCTAAGTGAAGTTAGAGAAAGACAAATATCATATGACTTCACTCATATGAGGACTTTAAGGTACAAAACAGTTGAACATAAGAGAAGGGAAGCGAAAATAATATAAAAACAGGGAGGGAGAGAAAAACATAAGAAACTCTTAAATATGGAGAACAAACAGAGGTTTACTGGAGGGGTTGTGGGAGGAGGGATGGGCTAAATGGGTAAGGGGCATTAAGGAATCTACTCTTGAAATCATTGTTGCACTATAATGCTAACTAACTTGGATGTAAATTAAATAAGAGAGAGATAGAGAAAGAAAGAAAGAAAGAAAGAAAGAAAGAAAGAAAGAAAGAAAGAAAGAAAGAAAGAAAGAAAGAAAGAAAGAAAGAAGAAAGAAAGAAAGAAAGAAAGAAAGAAGAAAGAAAGAAAGAAAGAAAGAAAGAAAGAAAGAAAGAAAGAAAGAGGGTTTTTTTCCCCCCTATTGGATATTTTCCTCTGATTCCTTGAAGATTAGTTGGCCATTGTTTCAGTGCCTGTAGGCCATCTGGATGTCCTCTTTGGAGAAGTGTCTGTTCATGTCTTCTGCTCATTTCTTCACTGGATTATTCATTTTTCGGGTGTGGAGTTTGGTGAGTTCCTTGTATATTTTGGATACTAGCCCTTTATCTGATATGTCATTTGCAATTATCTTTTACCATTCTGTCAGTTGCCTATTAATTATCTTGATTGTTTCCTTTGCCTTGCAGAAGCTTTTTATCTTGATGAGGCTAAAATGAACAAATCAAGAGAATATAGATGCTGACATGGATGTGGAGAAACGGGCACCCTCCTACACTATTGGTGGGAATGTAAAATGATGTAGCCACCCTGGAAAACAGTGTGGAGGCTCCTCAAAAAACTATCAGTAGAATTCCCCTATGACCCAGAAATAGCACTGCTAGGGATTTATCCAAGGGATACAGAAGTGCTAATGCATAGGAGCACACGTACCCCAATGTTCATAGCGGCACTTTCTACAATAGCCTAATCATGAAAAGAGCCTAAATGTCCATCAGCTGATGAATGGATCAAGAAGATGTGGTATGTATATACAATGGAGTACTACATGGCAATGAGAAAGAATGAAATATGGCCATTTGTAGCAAAGTGGATAGACCTCGAGGGTGTCATGTTAAGTGAAATAAGTCAGGTGGAGCAGGACAGATACCATATGTTTGCACTCAGAGGTCTAAGAGGAGAAACCTAACAGAGGACTATAGGGAGGGGAAGGGGGAAAAAGAGTTGGAGAGAGAGAGGGTCGCAAGTCAGAGAGTATTGAATACTGAAAACTAACCAAGGGCTGAAGGGTGACTGGGGGATAGGGAGTGGTGGTCATGGAGGAGGACACTTGTGGGGATAAGCATTCGGTGTTATATGAAAACAAATTTGACAATAAACTATTATAAAAATTAAAAAAGAAATAAAAAAAACAGTGAAAAAAAAGGTTAATTGGCCTTACATTTCTGGGTTTTTTTCTGGGTTCTTCATTCTAGTCCATTGATTTACATGTGTTTTTTCATGCTAGTATTATACTGTCTTGATGACTACAGCTTGTATTACAGCTTGAAGTCTTGCATTGTGATGCTTCTATCTTTGGTTTTCTTTTTCAACATTTTATGGCTATACAAGGTCCATAAAAATTTTAGAATTATTTGCTCTAGCTCTGTGAAGAATGCTGGGGTAATTTGATAGGGATTCATTGAGTACATAGATTGCTTTGGGTAGTATCAACCTTTAAACAGTATTTGTTTTTCCAATCCATGAACACGGTCTTCCAATCAATGATCATAGACTGTTGTGTCTTTTTAGTGTGTCTTTCTTTTAATTTCTTTGTGTCTTCTTCAATATCTTTCACAATATTTCTATAATTTTGAGAGTACATATCTTTTAATCTTTAGTTAGCTATTACTAGGTATTTTATGGTTTTTTGTGTAATTTAATTTTAAATTTTAAAGTTTTAATTGTTTTTTTAAATAGTTTATTGTCAAATTGGTTTCCATATAACACCCAGTACTCTTCCCCACAAGTGCCCTCCTCCTTCATTACCACCACCTCTTTTCTCCCTCCCACTCCCCCTTCAATCCTCAGTTCGTTTTCAGTATTCAATAGTCTCTCAGGTTTTGCGTCCCTCTCTCTCCCCAACTCTCTTTCCCTCTTCCCCTCCCCCTGGTCCTCTATTAGGTTTCTCCTGTTCTCCTGTAAGACCTATGAGTGCAAACATATGGTATCTGTCCTTCTCTGCCTGACTTACTTCGCTCAGCATGACACCCTCGACGTCCATCCACTTTCCTACAAATGGCCATATATCATTCTTTCTCATTGCCATGTAATACTCCATTGTATATATATATACCACATCTTCTTGATCCATTCATCAGGTGATGGACATTTAGGCTCTTTCCATGATTCGGTTATTGTTGACAGCCTTTGTTTCTCCTTCTGCTGCTTATAGAAATGGAACTCTATGTTGATATTGTATCCTATGACCTTGTTGTATTCATGTGTCTATTCTAACAGGGTTTTGGTGGAGTTTTTCAGGCCTTTTAGGTGGAGTATCATGTGATCTGCAAAGAGTGAAGGTTTGACTTCCTCCTTTCTGATTTGGATGCCTTTTATTTATTTATTTATTTATATTTGTTTGTTTGTTTTTGTTGTCTGATTGCTGAGGCTTGGGTTTCCAGTGTTATGTTGAGTAACAGTGGTGAGAGCGGACATCCTTCTTGTGTTCCTAATCTGACGGAAAATGTCTCCCACTTTTTCCCCATTTAGGATGGTAATACATGTAGGTCTTTCATATATGATCTTTGTCATATTAGGGTATGTTCCTCTATCCCTACTTTCTTGACGGTTTTTGTGTAGAAAGGATGCTGTGTTTTGTCAAATCTTTTTCCACATCTCTTGAGAGTATCGTGTGGTTCTTATCCTTTCTTTTATTAATGTGATGTATCACGTTGATTCATTGCAGATGTTGAAACATCCCTGCAGCCCAGGAATATATCCCATTGATTATCGTGAATAATTATTTTCATGTATTATTGGAAATGATTTGCTAGTTGAGAACTTGTGCATCATGTTAATCAGAGATATTGATCTATAATTCTTTTTAGTTGGTCTTTGGTT